>JAODAL010008523.1:0-117023 GCA_025379985.1 Phyllomedusa bahiana
GGGACAACACTGAGGATCTGACACAAAGTAAAGTAGTCAGCAACAATTGCCTTTCTCAGGTCCTCAGACAGTTCTTTGCCATGAGGCGCCATGTTGATCTTCCAGTGACCAGTATGAGAAAGTCTGAGAATGATAACACCAAATTTAACATACCTGCTCCCCATTTACACCTGAGACCTTGTAACACTAACGAGTCACATGGCACCATAAAGAGAAAATGGCAAATTGGGCACAATTAATTCATATTCACTTATGGGTGTCCTCACTTTTGTTGCCAGTGGTTTAGACATCAATGGCTGTGTTGAGCTATTTTGAGGGCACAACAAATATACACTGTGATACAAGCTGTTCACTGACTACTTTACATCATATCTGAGTGTTAGATCTTCAGCGTTGCTCCATGAAAAGGTATAATACAATATTTACAAAAATGTCAGGTGTACTTACTTTTGTGAGATACTGTATATAAATGTATACACTCATACAGCTAACAATGCAATCCTTGTAAAAGTAGGTAAATCATTTAGTATACAGACAGTCCCCGGGTTACAAAGGGGATCGGGACGGTAGTTTTGTTCTTAAGTAGAATTTGTATGTAAGTCAGAACGAGTAGATTTATTAAATATAACTCCAACACAAAAGTTTTTTTTTTTTCGTTTTGGATAGTGCAGTGAGGGGTTTTTACATTTGTTTTGCTGTCTGTGCCCCTGTTAAGAAGATTTCACCACATTTTCTCCTCATGCGCTGCTGTGGCCTGCTGGCACTTGTTGTTCCACAGCTACTATCTGCTGTGGAACATGGAACTACAAGTGCCAGCAGGCCCCATAAGTCTCCGTTTGTAACTAGGGGACAGATGTAAGTTGGAGCAGTGGAAGTCGAGGACTGCCTGTATCTAAATATAATGTATGTAAAAGAATTTTAAGGGTATGTTCACACGGCTTAAAATGCCACGTATTTCGATGCGCATTTCGCCGCGTATTGCATTTTATACGCAGCAAAATGCGCACCGCAATCACAGTAATTGTTAGCTCGCATAGAGAGCTATGGATTACACATCGTCCCCCTGGGCATACAATATGATCGTATTGCATGCGCGGTGGGAGAACTGATATGTCAATTGTTAGCGGTTGTTAGCCGGTGACAATGTATGCCTATGGGGCGCGGATCAGCGCATGGTTCCAAAACAGACACCGTATTGCGGCGCGTACTATACGCGATGCAGTAAGCCATGTGAACATACCCTAAGACCCCCATGTGGCTGCCAGATCTTCTTCGAAAGTTACGTTGGAGTAATGACTATGAAGCCAGTCTCTGTTATAAGTTATAGCTTCTCATCAAAAGGTAATTATATTCCACCGTCCACCTTGGGCAGAGACTTTTTGGAAAATGCAGGGAAGTAACTGTAGGGGTTTTACATGTAGAGATCGTTTCGGGGCCCTAATGCTTGAGGGGGGTGCCAGAAACCCCTTTGAAGCTTCCATACCTTTGTCTAAGGCAATGCCTTTCTTGAGACTTGACTCCTCCACCGCAGGTTCTAGTACAAGCTGTCCATTTGGTCCACTCTCCCCACCAGAACGTTGTCACATCTGTCCCATCTTCCAGGCTGTTAGACGTCTGAGCAATGTCCTGGTTGTCATTTGGGTCAAAGGCATGGGGTCAAAACAATTAGGAACTCACATAGCCAGCAGATTGAATGGTGCCCTGTGCAGTGTTAGCAATTACCCCCTTCCCCATAACCATGGTATAGTATGTCCTATAGTGCCCACATAATACAGTGATATAGTGAACAATTAATAGCACCCAATTAATAGCAGTGCCCAGTGGACAAAGTTGTGACTGCAGTCGGTGCAAATATGTATATTAACCTCCGGGTGTCCGGTCCATATGGGCCAGAAAACAGTAGTGATATATCGATTTTGACCTTAGCACAATCCTTAGGGTAAGTTCACACAATAGATTTTAACAAGGAATTCGATGTAGATTCTGACTTGGCTTCCTCAACACAATCCATATGCAAGCCACCAGGAAATACAGAATGCTATTAAATTTAATGCAATCACATTAAGATTGTCAGGCAATTGCCATGCATATATTAAGTCAATTATGGGGGGGAGGGGGGGGGGTCCAGGAGATATACTCACTTGTGTGATAGAAAAGGTGACATTTCCTAGTAGAATAAAAAGAGGGATCCATATTTTGCTCAGGCTTTGTCTGGTAATAAATAGGATGGGTTGCAGGTTCCTATGGGTAATGCTCATTTCTAGAAGAAAATAAAAATAAATAGGTTATTCCCCACAATGTAGTTGTTCTTCTCTATTGCAATTTTCTTTTTCCAGACTATTTTGCTATTATCTATTAACTCTTATGGCTCAATAAGTAAGACTCTAGGGTTACATTTTGGTTGTCTCCATAAGTATTCATCACAAGCACAGTGGGCCACATTTTAATGAGGTTGGAGTAAGACTGCGTTAGGGTTAGACTTGGACTGGGCCACAGAGGAGCAGGGGAAACACATGGTGGGCCTCTGGACATTGCGGGGCTGCTTTCTATGAAGAAAGGTAGAGAAAGATAGGCGGAGTGTGAGATGCATGTGCAGTAGCTGTAGGGTGTGCTCCCAGAATCACCTCCACTGATGGGTCCCCAGAATCAGCCCCACTGGTGACCCTGAAGAATCAGCCCCACTGGTGGGCCCCTAGAACCAACTCTAATGGTGGACCTAAGAATCACCTCCACTGGCGGGCCCCCAGAATCACCTCCACTGGTGGGCCCTAAGAGTCAACACCACTGGTGGCCCCCAAGAATCACCTCCACCGGTGGGCCCCAAGAGTCAAATCCACTGGTGAGCCCCAAGAATCATCTCCACTGGTGGGCCCCAAGAATCATCTCCACTGGTGGCCCCAAAAATCATCTCCACTGGTGGTCCCAAAAATCATCTCCTCTGGTGGGCCCTAAGAATCAATTCCACTGGTGAGCCCCAAGAATCAATTCCAGTGGTGAGCCCCAAGAATCATCTCCACTGGTGGGCCCCAAGAATCAGCTCCACTGGTGGCCCCAAGAATTATCTCCACTGGTGGCCTCATGAATCAACACCACTGGTGGGTCCCAAGAATCAGCTCCACTGGTGGCCCCAAGAATCATCTCCACTGGTGGCCCCATGAATCATCTCCACTGGTGAGCCCCATGAATCATCTCCACTGGTGAGCCCCAAGAATCATCTCCACTGGTGGCCCCATGAATCAACTCCATTGGTGGGCCCCAAGAATCAATTCCACTGGTAGGCCCCAAGAATCAACTCCACTTGTGGCCCCAAGAATCATCTCCACTGGTGGGCCCCAAAAATCATCTCCACTTGTGGCCCCAAGAATCATCTCCACTGGTGGGCCCCAAAAAGCATCTCCACTGGTGGGCCCCAAGAATCAGCTCCACTGGTGGGCCCCAAGAATGATCTTCACTGGTGGGCCCCAAGAATCATTTCCACGGGTAGGCCCCAAGAATCATTTCCACTGGTAGGCCCCAAGAATCAACTCCACTGGTGGGCCCCAGATATCCCAATCCAACTGATTACAGCCATTAAGATAGAAGAGTAGAGTCATAATTGACTTATCCTTATCCTTCAAAAATTTTCAACTGATGTCATTTTCCAGACTACACTTTGAGAATTCTAACATAGGAGGGCTCAAATATCCCAAATCACTCGGTCAACTTTTTCTAGCATGAAGGAACCCTCTCCCAAAAATTCTTCCCCAATGAATAATGCCTACTTCTACCCCATCACTACTCCCCACCCATTCCTGATCTCTTGCTGACATCAGAGAATCTTAAGGATACTTCAAGTACCCATTTGGAAGACCAACATAGATCCTGACATAGGGTCAACGCGGACAAGTGAGGTGGATCTTTTTCAACCTGTGACACCAAAAAACGAGTTGTGGCAAGAACGTGAAGGAACCTTAGACAAATTATGATCAAGCACCAATTTGAGATAATTATCATTTATTTTTTTTATTTTTTTAGTAAAAGACCTAAGGAACCAAAAATGTGAAGCCCCCGCAGAAGACCCAACAAAGATCAAAATGTTTAAACCTACCAAATTTTTTTAACCCACTCTAATGCAACCTCTATAATTGTTTGACGACTGTATCCTTGTGTGATATTGAAATAATGGATTTCCTAATTCACATTCTTTTTATATTGCTTAAAAATTAAAGTAACCAGACCAGAATCACCTCCACCGGTTGGGCCCAAGAATCGAATCCACTGATGGGCCCCAAGAATCACCTCCACTGATGGGCCCCAAGAATCAATTCCACTGGTGGTCCCCAAGAATCAAGTCCATTGGTGGTCCCCAAGAATCAAGTCCACTGGTGGGCCCCAAGAATCAACTTCACTGGTGGGCTCTGAGAATCAACTCCACTGGTGGCCCCCAGAATCACCTCCACTGGTTGGTCTCCAGAATAAGCTCCACTGGTGGGCCCCAAGAATCAACTCCACTGGTGGACCCCAAGAATCAACTCCACTGGTGGGCCACAAGAATCAGCTCCACTGGTGGACCCCAAGAATCATCTCCACTGGTGGTCCCCAAGAATCAACTCCACTGGTGGTCCCCAAGAATCAACTCCACTGGTGGCCCCAAGAATCAAGTCCACTGGGACCCCAAGAATCATCTCCACTGGTGGGCCACAAGAATCACTCCACTGGTGGACCCCAAGAATCATCTCCACTGGTGGTCCCCAAGAATCAACTCCACTGTGGTCCCAGATCAACTCCACTGGTGGCCCCAAGAATCAACTCCACTGGTGGCCCCAAGAATCAGCTCCACTGGTGGCCCCAAGAATCAACTTCACTGGTGGGCTCTGAGAATCAACTCAACTGGTGGCCCCCAGAATCACCTCCACTGGTGGGTGATTCCTTGGACCTATGGTGACCAACGCAAGCACTAGTTGAAATAATTAGCATTTTTTTTTAGTAAAAGTCTTAAGGAACAAAAAAATTTGTAGCCCTGGCAGAAGACCCAATAAAGATCTAAATTTTTAAACCTCACAAATTTTTCGAACCCTCTCTGATGCCACCTCTATAATTGTTTGACGACTATATCCATGCGTGATATTGAAATGGTGGATTTCCTTATTCACATTCTTTTTATATTACTTACATTTTTGATAGATTTTTATTAAATATTGCAAAAATAAAATAGAAAAGTTTGAAAAAAAATAAAAAATTTAAGTAACCAGACCATTATCAATAACCGAAAAGTACTTGTGAACTTCAAGAAAGATCTAGGCCAGATGTGCAAAAATCTGTTCCTTTGGCATGGACACCCAGCTGAGGTAGAAAGCCCTGGGGTCACTTTTTCATCTCCGGCCACAGCATGTTTGACTAGGAAACAAATCCTACTATTACATGGAGGAGTCGAGGCCAGCCTTAACACAGACTCCATTCAGTCAGGAGGTGGTGTCATGGGACAAGCACTTCCGTACATCAGCTCTCAAAACAAGCAAACAAACACGTGCGCAATAGGATCATCTCACGGTATAAAGCGTTGCCTCCACCCATGAAATACCCCGAATCACCAGAACAAATGGTCATTCTTCAAGTGTTCCCCTATGTCCTTAAGGGGGAAAAATAAACTGAATTTACACCTGTCCAATAGGGGGTTTAGAATTTTTAGGGAATCCTATCCTTAACTCAGGTGGCAGCCTTTGAAAGACATTGTGGTACCCAGAGAAGAGAACTAACCATGGGTGGCATCACAATGCACTAATGAACTATGTCTTACCCAAAACGCTGACGCATTTCAGAGAAATCGTAACTTAAACAGAAAAGGGGACAGGAAAAAGTTTCCACTTTTTTGGGTCCCGTCTGGCTTCTCTTCACCCATCTCCACTTGATTAAGAGGTCTCTTTCTATTTGGATATAAGGAGAGACCTGTAAATCAAGCCCTTTTGACTTATTAGGATATAGCTGCACAGGGACCCAATAGGTACGGGGCCCCTCATAACTCTGCTCAAAGGCCCTATAAGTATGGGGCCCCTCATAACTCTGCACAGAGGCCCAATATGTATAGGGTTCTTGTAACCTTAAAGTAGCTTGCTACAATCTATTAGACTGCAAGAAAATTTCTAAACAGGGTAAAGTTTCCACTTTTGTGGTCCCTTCTGGCTTCTCCTCACCCATCTCTGCTTGATTAACAGGTTTCTTTCTATTTGGATATAAGGAGAGACCTGTAAATCTAGCTCTTTTGACTTGCTAGGATATAGCTCCACAGGAACCCAACAGGTATGGGGCCCCTCATTACTCTGCACAGGGGCCCCAAAGGTATAGGGCTCATCATAACCTTAAAGCAGCTTGCTACAATCTATTAGATTGCATTAAAATGTCTGAACAAGGAAAAGTTTCCACTTTTTTAGGTCCCTTCCATCTTCCCTCCACCCATTCCGGCTTGATTAAGGGTGCGTCCCCACGGCAAGGGACAAATACCGGTCGGGTTACCCGAAAGGTATTTGTCCTGTTTTGCGGCCGTCCTCACGGCTGCAGGGGGGACGGCTTTCTCCGCCTTCACATTGACATGCACATATTCCGTCCAAAAACCCGGACGGAAGAATGTGCATGTAGAATGCTCTGCGGGCGGGCCGCGGGTGGAAATACCGCCTGACGGAAAACCCGTGCAGTGTGGACTGCTGCACGGGTTTTCCATAGAGCACCATTGTGCTCGTTTTCGGACGGTTTTTAAGACTGTCTGCAAAACCGCAAACCGCCTGAAAAACCGACCGAAAACCCGTTCCGTGGGGACATGCCCTAAGAGGTCTCTTTCTATTTGGATATAGGGAAAAATCTGTAAATCAAGCTCCAGTGGTTTATTAGGGTAGAGTAGCACAGGGGACCAATAGGCATGGGGGCCCTCATAACCTTTAAGCAGCTAGCTACAATATATTAGATTGCATGAAAATGTCTGGACTAATAAATTTTATGTCACATCCAGCTATTCACATCAGCTAAGAATCAGGTGACAGTATACTGATAGTGGGGCCGCCCTTGTCTGGGCGATTACTCCGCTTCCTTCGGGAAATAAGTGCAGGGTAAATAACAAGGAAAGTACACCCAGCACCACTGCTATTTTAGTGGTCCCAAAGTGATTTTTATCTCTGAAGTAAGAATACAAGTAAATGTAAGTCAATGCCTATTGCGAGCTGTTTCCACATATTGCTTTGAATTTAGCTGTATTTGTCTCTTATTGTTGCTTAGACGGGGTAATACCTCTCCTTGGGGAGAGCCTCCAAGTCGTGTGGGGGTTTAATTTGCCTTTTGCACCATTTGCATTCAACAAAGGCTCTTGGGAAAGAGCTGAAGAGCTCACCAGCGCCATCTATTGCATGTATTAATCCTCAATTCACTACCCTCACACACCGACATGGTGCATGATATACCCCCTTCGAATCCACACTCACCTCTCACCCACCCAGCCAGCTAGTAAGTTCTACTCTGTACTGATAAGGGGGCAAAACCCCCGAAACATCTGTCTGCTGTCTTATCCGGCCTAGCTTCAATCATTTTTACATTGCAAGACTCTCCTGAATTACCCCAAAATTTCCCAGAAGCCTTTATTGTATCTCGTATTGTTGGACAGAGATGCGATACATCGTTTTTTCCATTGCTCTTGACATTGGATGTACACGCTGATGGTGTTGTATCTAATTCTGCAGTTTTAAAGGGGCTGTCTCACTACATCAATTCATCTTACCTCAGTCCTGTTTTCTTGTTTTCATTTTGAATTCAGGGGCGTTTACTGGTTTCTACTAGGCTGCAGTAGAAGCCAGGTCTGTAGCTATAGCAACCAGTGTTGGCAGCCTATCAGGAGAGATCAAACAGGTCTGTAGCTATAGCAACCAGCGCTGGCAGCCTATCAGGAGAGATCAAACAGGTCTGTAGCTATAGCAACCAGTGCTGGCAGCCTATCAGGAGAGATCAAACATGTCTGTAGCTATAGCAACCAGTGCTGGCAGCCTATCAGGAGAGATCGAACAGGTCTGTAGCTATAGCAATCAGTGCTGGCAGCCTATCAGGAGAGATCAAACAGGTTTGTAGCTATAGCAACCAGTGCTGGCAGCCTATCGGGAGAGATGGAACAGGTTTGTAGCTATAGCGACCAGCGCTGGCAGTCTATCAGGAGAGATGGAACAGGTCTGTAGCTATAGCAACCAGTGCTGGCAGCCTATCAGGAGAGATCAAACAGGTCTGTAGCTATAGCGACCAGTGCTGGCAGCCTTTCAGGATAGATCAAACAGGTTTGTAGGTATAGCGACCTGAGGAGCTGATGCAGCCCATACAAGAGGGGATATCTAGGAATAGGTAGGACACTGTTAATGGACACATATTGCAAAGTGACTTGTTTCTGCAAGATCTTTAACATAAAAAGCATCAATCCTTGTTGTGAGGCAACCCCTTTAAGTGTTTGGATCTCTGTTAATGAATGGAAACGTTTTGGGAAATTATTAATTAAAGGTTACATTTTAATATGAGATTAAGGGCAACATGTACGTACGGGGCTGCGCCAGAAGTCTGGCGTGTTTTCAGCCTGAAAATTAGCGCAGCCCTGTTTGCTCTATTTTTAACCAGGCCACTCCAATATCAGGCGCATTATGTGGCGCCCGCAGCATTTTGTAATGCGTCTGAGATCGGGGGGCCGTACTGGAGGTGGGGCGCACTACAACCATACGAAGCTACACATTTATAGCTTCAGTGCGGTAAATCCAGGCGCATTACTGCTGGGACAGGTAGAGCACTTTAAAAGTGGTTTACCTGAGCCCGAAGTGTCGCTTTGTAGCTAGAAAGCGCTAAATCTATGCCCCGCAGTAGAACAGGTACATAGATTCAGACTCATTCTAAGCTACTAATGTGTGCAAAAAAAATGGCGCCAGAAATCATACAAGTGTCAGTATTGGCAGCTACTTTGATTATTCCGTATTGGCTCCTAATAATATAAGGAAATAGTATTTGTCTGTGATTCTAGCTTATTAGGCTTTGTCTACACAGCACAGGATTTTGGTCATTTTTTCAGCGCATTCAGTATTCTGAATCCCCTGAAAATCCGACCGTACCCAGCTCTGTGGAGACTTCAATAGAAAATCCGTACTGTAGTCTACACAGCCGGAATTTTTACTGAAGTTTTCCTAAAATGAAAACCAACTGGCGGAGTATAGAACATGTTCTATATTCTGCGAAACCAACGGCGGATTCCCACAGCCCCAATGTACTGGGCCGCTGGGAATCTGAAATCCGACTGCTGTTTTCCACGGTGCAGCAATTTGAACATGCAGTCGGAATTTAGCCGGTATTTTCTAATTGCTGTGTGCATCTAGCCTTAAAGGGGTTTTGCCACGATCTCATTTCATACCTCCTGCATCCAGCTCTTCAGCACTGTGTGCTCAGAAGGGGGCGTGTGTGATTTGATTGAACTGCAGATCATGTGACCCAGCAGGATGACATCACCAGGCCTTTCCTCTCTCTAGTCAAAAAAAGGTCTGTTTATGTATAAAGCTGCAAGTAGCTACATTGTAGCTCAGGAATAAAGTTTTTACCTCAACACACAAGGGTTCTAGGTTCAAATCCCTGCAGGAACCAAACCTGTGGATCCAATGCACAGACCTCATTGAGGGTTCTTTTTTTTTTCTTTGCACTGTTTGACTTATTACTAACTAGTCCAAAGGACAAGAGTAGAATGATAACATCTGGGATTTGAACTCTCAGTAGCTGCCTGAGAGGAGAGGTGATGTCTAAGCATGAGCGACCAGTACTGAGGAACTCTCAGCCCTGGTCGTATCCCCTGGAGACGAGCTGTAAACAATGGATCACTAGAGGAGCAGCTAAACGAAAAACGGTGCAGAATTTGTAATAATGATGAATGGAGAAAATGTTTGTTATTTAATTTACAAACTTTCCACTTCAATTTTACTTCGTGGCAAAACCCCTTTAAAGACATGAGCGGGACTCTATGATGAGATATCAAATAATAAGGGGCTCATATACTATTCCTGCACAGAGGCCATCTAATGACCTTGTATTGTGCCAAGGTCACACACTGCTGAGAATCTGGTGCACATTTGATAAAATTTGCCCCGACATTTCTACTGGAGTTCTCCTTTAAATTGAATACCCCTCGTTCCACTGCCCCCATAAAACCAGCAAACATTTGGTCTTCAGTCAGCATGAAACCACCTTACCCCCGTTCTTGCGTCTTGATTATTTGAGAAGCACACTAATTCATTGATGAACTTCAGCCCAGAGGTTTTGGCCGGTTCCTCGGCGGACAGGTGTCTCAGTGTCTTCCCACACTTGCTTTTCATTAGGTCTTCCAGACATATCTGGGACCGGGCCAAGAAACACTGCTTAGTGCGACGTCTAACATGAACTTTCAAGGAGGAGAGAGCGAGAATGGAACAGCCACAGTTTAAGGAGCTGGCTGCAACCTCCTCTGAAGGAACAGTATACACGCGGATTAACCGGTGGGGATGGAACCCATAAAAGAACGACCATTCGATGCTGTTAACAATATATTGTTGTAGGGCCGTTAAGTGGGGATCCTTCAGACAATTTATTAAGTGCGAGGCAAAAAATCTTGGAATGGCTGCAGACGCTGCTTCTATATTATTCTAGGGTAGCGCTGTCCAATTTTCGTCTTCTTGGAGCGTGCTGCTTGAAGTGAAACACGCTGGATCCTATTAAAATAATGAAGTCATATAATGAACTTCTAGGGTGGTCCTTTGTAGGACAGGGGTCAAGAAGGAAACCTGAAGGGTCACATCCTGAACAACTGACAGCGTTCCCTTGCAAATCCATCATGCTTTATATCACAGCGCCATAAAAACATCACCAACAATTAATGGGGTTCTCTGGTTTAGCAATCTGAGTTTCCAAAATTATTCGGGGGTAGTCGGAAGGAAAAGACGAAGGTCAGGAGCAGTGCAGAGCAGAAAGCGGCTTCGCAGAGCATCTGTTGCTTTGGAGGACTCGGCACATCCCTGCTTTACATGGTCAGGTCATTGATTTCAGTGGGAATAGTGCTGCAATGCTTCATTCCACCACTTGTGGCGCTGCAAGTAAACTGAACATTTGCTGATAGGTTTTCCCACAGATCACAGCTGATCACTGGGGGTCCTGGGGCAAGCAATATTGGACTGGGGTGTCTAGGGACAACCAGTGGAATTTAATTCTGGGGGCCCTCCAGTGGAGCCAATTCTTGGGGCCCACCAGTGGGTCTGATTTCGAGGGTCCCACCCTGCACATATCTTATACTCTGCCTCACTTTTTACCTCCTTCTCTACCTGTCTGCCTCTCCTAGCTATGTATATACCGTTCAAAAGAAACTCCAGGTCTGCCATGTTCAGTGGCCCAGCGGGGCTTTTCCCTGTTCCCCTGTGGGCCAGTTCAAGGCTGCTGTCCATCCTGGTGACGTCACTCCCTGCTCTCTGTCCAATCAGGAAGTAAGAGCAGGACGGTAACCAGAGCAACCTGGTTGCACTCAGAGTAGATGAAAACTCTCTTATCTCCTGACCAAGTTAATATCACAAGGGGAATGTATTTGGAAAATGTATTGATTTAGTGTTCCCTACAAGTTGAAAGCTAATCTTTGCTTTGAGACAACCCCTTTAACATTGTGGATTTTAAGCGTGAAATTCACGCTGATTCAGCGCGTGTGAACTTACCCTAACATCTTGGCAACAAGATAGCAGAACTTATGTTTGAATCTTTTTAATAGAGTGCGTCTTACTTCGGGCAGCGCCGGGACGATGAGCAGGCGAAGGTGGGCAACCGCCTTAGGTGTCATTTCATCCCAGGCAGGAAAGGTCCACAAGCGGCCTGAATTTTCCATTGGGGAAACGCTATATGTCTTATTTGTTTACGGCACCGGAATACCTTGTCCCAGTCTTGATTTCAGGGTCTTATAACACCTGCCATCAAAAAAAGTAGTGTGGACAAAATTTTGCCCAAAAAAAGGGAGGAGGCAGGAGTGACTCTCATCAGTCAAAGGAGTCGTCCAGAATTAGTAAAAAAACATGGCTGCTTTTTTTTTTCCTTCCAAAAACAGCGCCACACTTGGCTACAGGTAGTGTAAGGTATTGCAGCTCAACTTCATGCTCTTCAATAGAGAACTGTAAAACCAGACTAAGAGAAGAAAGCAGCCATTTTTGTTGTTGTTGTAATTCTCTAAAATTTGAGATTCTCTAAAGGTTTGAGATCTTTTTCATTTTAATAAAATGCCATGATAGACAAGTGCAATGAATCTGATACAATCTTTGCTTCTATGACACTTGGGTAAAAAAAAAAATTTAAAATTCAGATTAATTTCTCGGTTGTGTGAAAGGTGCCCGGAGCTCCGAGGCTTCTCTATTAGTCTAATTGGACTGAGTATCTTGCATTTTGCTGCAATCCTAAAAGATTTATTCACGTCAAGCAAAGATTATGAACCGCACGACTCAGCCTTCAGCACCCGTCCAATCTGGATGACCCCAGCAAGCTGCTAATCGCCTTAGGCCTGGGTACTCTAATTTCTAACGATGACTGAAATCACTGGAGGAAGCGCAACATGGCCTCTCGTCTACCGTTATCTCTGTATGGGAAATACAGTGTTATATGTATTATACAGTGCCCGCTCAAATGCATAGATAATAGCCATGTTATAGACTCATTGGGCCTCATTTATTAAAATTGTCTAATAGTAACTGTAAGGCTATGTTCACATGGCTGATTTTGACGCTGTTTTTGGAGAGTTCCCGCTCCCAAAACTGCATCAAAAAAGCCCCCGAAACGCCCAAAAGTTAACTTTCATTGATTCCTGTAGTTCACACGTGACAAGGTTTTTCCATGCGTTTTCCGTGCTTCTTTGAAAGCGGTTTTGGGCGCTGAAAAAGAAGCGGTTTCAACACTGAAAATCCCCATAGGAATCAATGAAGAGCTTCAAAAACCTTGTACAAAACCTTGGTGCGTTTTTAGATGCGTTTTTCGGTGCATTCAGTGGGTGAAAACCTCGTCCAAAACCTCATCAAAACCTTGTCAAAACCTCATCTGAAAAGGCGCTTTTCAGACAAGGTTTTGATGCTGATTTAGAGGCTGAAAATTCAGCTTCCAAATAAGCTGTGTGAATAGATCCTAAGGGCATGTCCCCACGGCAACGGTTTTCGGACGGTTTTTCAGACGGTTTGCGGTTTTGCAGACCATCTGAAAAACCGGCCGAAAATGAGTACAATGGGGCTCTATGGAAATCCCGTGCAGCAGTCCCCACTGCACGGGTTTTCCGCCCGCGGGCCGCTCAAAAAACATTGTGCTTGCACATTCTTCCGCCCGGTTTTTGGACGGAATATGTGCAGGTGAATGTGAAGGGGGAGGGCTTTTCTCCACTCATCGCAGAGAAAAGCCATCCCACCCGCGGCCGTGTGCACGGCACACAAACCGGACAAATACCGGTCGAATAAACCGACCAGTATTTGTCCCTTGCCGTGGGGACACGGCCTTAAGGTATGCTTGCACGGCTTATTTGGACGCTGTTTTGGACGAGGTTTTTGGAGCGTTTCCTCGCCCAAAACAGCGTCCAAAACGGCCCTAGTTCATGTAATTGATTCCTATGTAAAACCTCGTTGTAGTTCACACACAATGAGGTTGTTACGCGTTTCTTTGGAAGTGCTGAAAAGAAGTATCATGTCAATTCTTAGGGCGTGTTTTAGCCGCGTTTCTCGACGTGTTTTTTTACGCTTTTTTCGGCTCGGTTTTTGTCCTGGCTATTAATTTGTATGGGTGAAAACCTCGCCCAAAACCTCATCCAAAAACGCGCTGAGAAACTCGTCTAAAACCTTTTCTGAAGAGGCGCGTTTCAGGTGAGGTTTTGACGCTGTTTTGGGAGCGGAAACGCTCCGAAAACCGTTTCCCAAAAAACATGCCCAAATTTAAACCGTTAAAGACCAGGGGGTGCGCCACACGGCAGAGAAAACAATTTGACATTGTTTCCATAGTTTTGGGGGACGGTCCTGTCCGCGATTTGAGGATTCCCCGTCCACCCCCACCGCATGTTATTTTTCTGAGGAAGAATAAACATTTTTCTAAGTTTTCAAAAGCGGGGGTTTTGAAAAAGGGGAGTCCGCGGAAAAATCCTTGCAGTGGGAAGCTGAACAGTTTTTGTTAAAGTCTATCAGGAGGTTTGACAGTCTTTTTTACAGACGGCTTTCAAATCCAAAAAGTCAAAATCCGCCCGAAAGCCCTCCCGGGGGGACAAGCCTTTGGCTGGGGTCAACACCCAAGGTTTCCCGTCTTTTTAAGCGATTCAGTTTTTTTGGAATCAATTGAAAACCCGACATCCCTGTGCTGCAAACAGCAATAAAAAAATCTGCTTAGTAATTGCACCTTTTTTTCTACCATGGGTTTTAAAAAAACCCGGACGGATTTTAAAATCAATAAAAGATAGACTTTGTTATCCAGAAATTAAAAAAATTGCGTGCCCGGGACTGGGAAAAGGGTATTCTGGTGCCCTACAAATAAGAATATAGCCCCCCCCAAGGGAAAATTAGCCCATTCATGCCCTTTTGCCCCCTTTTCTGGGGATGAAGTGGCCCTAGGTGGTCCCCTACCTTTGCCCCCCGTCGTCCCGGGCTGTGCCCCCCCCAGCAAAAAGCACAAGGCATTTGGAGTGGGCCAAAATACTGGTACATATACCATAAAAAAACCCCGTAGTGCACAGGTGTAAAAACTGCCCTCCAGCTGGGGGGAAACTACAACCCCTCATGATTTTTTAAAAATCTAAAACCCCGTGGGCATCATGGGAGTTGTAGTTTCCCAACAGCTGGAGGGCCGCAGTTTGACACCCCTGCCGTAGTGGAAGTGAAATGTTGGCAAGCACAATCCATTGAACGTACGTAAAATATCCAATTTTATCTAGAAGCATCTTAAAAATAGTAGCCTATAGCGGGCAAACAACATATCAAAAGTAAAATTCCACCCTACGCTAGGTTTTTCGGTCAAATGGCTTTTTAATCAAAAGGACGGCCCAAAGCATTTTTTAAATCTGATAGATTTGTTTAAGTCGGTGGATTTATCGTCTTTAAAGGGGGTTTGGGGGGATTTTGTACTTTTTTGCAGTTTTCCCTCCCCTTAAACAATTGAAAGCACACCCGAAAAACCAGGTGTGCCCAATTTTTTTTTGGAAAGTAAAAACTCATAAACCCGGGCCCCTAAACTGACTGACCCTTTTTTGATCAAAAGGTTGGTACTCGCTCCCAGGTGTTGGGCAGAGGCTTATTCCAATCTTTCTATTAAGAACAAATGCTCCCGGCCCGAGGCAAGATGATTAGCGTTTTAATGTTAATGTTAATGCAACCTTTTTTGGGTTGGATGTCACCGAATAAAAATTTTATGAAATTTTGTTATGAAATTTACCGTTTTTGTAAATGATTGTTTGTTTGACCAATAAGGCAGATTAGACCGATCCCTTTAAAGAGTAATACATTAATTATCAATTCCAATGGGCAATTATAAGCCCCAGTACAAGGACACTAAGGGGGGCATGTATGAAATGTGGCACCGCCTCAACAGTCATATTTGTGCAGAAATCGTCAGTTTGTATGAAAGTCCTCTCGGAAATTTTTTTAAAAAAATAAAATTTTTTATTATTTTATTGGCACGTCGTGAATCTAATCAAAAGCTCGTAGAATGCCCAAAATGTGGGGCTGTCGCAGCATGTGCCAGATTTTGGCGTATATCCATTCATACAGCCTTGGGACCGGGCTACGACAGGTTTTTTGGCTCAATTAAACTGGCACAGCCAGTCGCCCTTGGAGTCTAACCACTGGCAACCCCAGCAATGCAAAAAAGGGGGCGGTCACAACCAAAAAAAAAAAGGTTTAAGATATTGCCAAACTGCTCCAATCTCAATTTCCTCAACCAAGGTGAGGGTCGCGAAAGAGGAATGTAAAATAACTGCAGAACCTTTTTTGGGGTTTTTACGGTTATGATCCAAAAAATTTCCCAAAGTTTTTAAATCCCTTTTTTTTTATTTGATAATTAAAAAAGATTTTTTTTCTATAATAAGAAAAAAAAATTGCTAAAAATTTTTTATTTCCCAAAAAAAGAATTTAAATGGAAAATAAAAATGGGTTTTCCACAAGCAACTCCTGTCCTGTGACCTTTCAGGCTTGGACAGCCTGGGAAAAAATCCTATAGGCGGGGACCCCCTTTCCCCGAGGGAAATTTAAGGGGGTTTGGGGGGCCCAAAAATTTCCTTGGAAATATCAGTGTTGTGGAGGTGTCAGGGGGCCCACGATAGTCTGCCGATCACTGGGCATTAGTTTGGTAACATAGGAATTGACTTTACATGACGTTAAATTGTACTTTCAAAACTTTTAAAGCATGTCCCAAAATTTCAGTGCCCTTAACTATTTGAACAGCACTTGACATTTATACCTGTCCCCTTTTTTAGGGCCCTGTTACACGGCTTAAAATGGGCCTTTTGGTCCGTAAATTCGGCGGAGTCGGAAATTACGGCTGGAATAGTCCCAACATTACGTAATCCACAGTTATAGGTTTTTGGATTATTTTCCTTCCCGTCGGCGAATCCCGGGGGGGGGGATAATTGACATGTGAAATTTACCCGTATACGCGCCCCTGGAATGAAGTCAAAGGGCCCGGGGAAGTGCGGGCCCCCCCCCACCCCCCCCCCCCCACCCCCCCCCCGCCCAAAAGTCCCCCGTTAAGCGGGAACTAGCCTTATGCATAAAGAGCAGCGCCCCTTATCAGCGGTCAATTTTTTTAATACAATCTAGTGCTATAACTTTACCCCAGCACCTCATAAAAGGCAGTTCATACAGCACCCTAAAATGGCAATGAGAATTTACCTATGTACCATATAGTTGCCTATACACCCAATATGGGTGTATGCCATATCCCCGCATCTTATGGTATATTCTGCGGACCCAAAAAATCAATCAGTGGGCCACATGTATGAAAACTTCTAGGGCTAAAACTCACTTTGTTGCCATTGCAAACCCAAACAGAGCCCATAACAACCAATCACAGCCCATAGCAACCAAACAGAGCTCATAACAACCAATCAGAGAGCCCCTTTCATTTTATATAGTGCTCTGGAAAAATGAAAGGGGCGTTCTGATTGGTTGCTATGGGCTCTGGTTGCTATGGGCAACAAAGTGAGTTTTAGACCTAGACTGTTTTCTTACATGTGGCCCAATGTTTCAATGTGATAGATGAAAAATAATTGCCCCAAACTATTCACTGTCCAAGGTCAGACACCTGTCCCCCTTCGCGCCCACATGTTCATGTTCTGCCCAAAAACCGGGCGGAAGAATGAACATGTTCTAAGTTTTTCAGAAAATCCGTGCAGTGGGGATTGCTGCATGGATTTCCCATCGAAGTGTATGGGGGAGCGTTGCTTGTCGGTCTTCAGACGGTTTGTAAAACCGCAAACCGTCTGAAAAACCGACCAATAACACTCGTTGTGGGGACAAGCCCTTAGGCCATGTAGCCTCAAACTGCGGCGCTCCAGCGGTTGCGAAACTACAACTCCCATCATGCATTTATATCATCTATAACAGTGGAAATGATGGGAGTTGTAGTTTCCCAACAGCTGGAGGGCCGCAGTTTGAGGATGCCTGCCTTAGGGTATGTTCACACGGCGTTTTTTGATTCCGATTTTGGATGCGAAAATTGCATCCAGAAACACAGCGTCAATCGGATCCAAAACGCACCCAACACGCATCCAACATGCAGGTGCGTGTTTGGATGCATTTTGGCTGCAGCAGGATCGCACCCTATAGTTTTAAATAGGGCGTCTGCTGCTTCTTTCGGATCAAGAATTGAAATGACAATTCTTAGAACGGATCCGAAAGACGCAAGTAAACGCGCATTGGTGATCACTCTTGTGAACGCTGATACGTGTTTACCAGTGTAAGCAATGTAAAGCACACTGCTCATTGCTAGATGTGCGTTTGGGTTGTCTAGGGTCCGATAGACGGATCCAAACACGCATCTAATAACATATGTTCACACGGACAGAACACGCTGTGTGAATTTACCCTTAGACTAGGTCTACACAGCACAGGTGTGTCGTCGGATTTTCAGCAGATTCAGTATTTTGAATCCGCTGAAAATCCACCGGTACCCTGTGCTGAATAGACCGCAATAAAAATTGATTACCGTCGGTCTTAAAACCGGACGGAATGTGGAACATGTTGTATATTCCGCAGGATTCCGACGGATTGCCTTCAGGTTCCTGTACATTCAATGTATGGGGCTGCCGGCAAATCCGGAAACCGACCGCGGCTTTTGGGCAACACCGCACCAAAACCCGCGGTCCTGCAAATGTCAAAATGCCGTCAGATTTTGGACATTTGCTGTGTAACCCAACCTTACTGTATGTTCACACGGCTGATTTGGATGCTGTTTTCGGAGCATTTCCGTGCCTAAAACAGCATTCAAAAAGCTTCCCAAATTCCCCCAGTGCATTTTCCTTGATTCCTATCTAAAACCATGTTTTTGGACGTGGTTTTGTTGCACGTTTTCTGCTCATCTTTGAATGCTGAAAAAGAAAGCGTCATCTCAATCCTTGAAGCACTTCTAAGGCTGAAAACCGCAAACCGGCTGAAAAACTGACCAATACCCCTTGCCGTAGGGACAAGTCCTAAGGGTACATCCACACGTCATGGGGTTCGGTCAGTTTTTCAGATTTGAAAACCGACTGTCAACCATCCACCATCCCCATAGATGTCAATAGAAAATCCGAACTGTAGTCTCGGATTTTCTTATGGTCGGATTTCAAATCCGAAAACTGTCCCAAAAAACTTGGAACATGCTCCCGGCGGAAAAAGTACTGTTCAATACTTAAAGGGGTTGTCTCACTACATTGATTCATCTTACCTCAGTCCTGTTTTCTTGGTTTCATTTTGAATTCAGGGGCGTGTTTACTGGCTTTCACTAGGCTGCAGTAGAAGCCAGGTCTGTAGCTATAGCATCCAGTGCTGGCAGCCTATCAGGATAGATCACAAAGGTCTGTAGCTATAGCGACCAGTGCTGGCAGCCTATCAGGATAGATCACAAAGGTCTGTAGCTATGGCGACCTGAGGAGCTGATGCAGGGCCCCTACAAGAGGGGTATCTCAGAATAGGTAGGCACTGGTAATGGGGAAAATATTGCAAAGTGACTTGTTTCTGCAAAAGATTTAATAAAAAAAAGCAGCAACCCCTTAGTGAGACAACCCCCTTTAAAGGGAAGAGGGCCGAACCCCAAACTGCAACAAACCCTTTTCACTGCCGTGGGGCCGGGGCCCCGGGTTTTCTGTATCATGAAGAACCACAGAGCTCAGCTTCCTGCAATCTTGGGAAGCAGTGGAATCCATTTGGGAATAACGACAGCACAAAAATTACTCTTTTACCTAAGCAAAAATTAGGGTGCAATCCCCTAGAGAAGAAAGGGTTAATTTTTTCCAGCAGATTTGATGACTTACCTGACCTCATCAGTTGGAAAAGTTTTAGCAAACCCAAAACCCAAACCTTGGCCCCAGTAAATTAACAAATTTCTCCACAAAAAGAACCAACCACATTAAAAGAGAAACCTGCAACAAGTGCCCGTTGTACCACCAAGTTGTTGAACACTGCAGTTTTCCCCCTTAATGCTGTAATGGCTGACATCTGGGAACAATAGCTTACAAATATAGACAAGGTCCACTCCCTTCTTTACTTCCTTGGACCCCCTTACCTGTTTGGGGAAATTTTTTCCAAAAAGCCCAGGAAAGGGATGTCCCCGACATTGACCAAAAAGAACTGACAGGGACACAACAAAACAACATAGTCAGCAAGACAGTATTGGATGAATAGAGACATCAAAGCATTATCAGGAGATAGAATGAGTTACATGAAAAGTTCAGATCTGCTTTTCTTTTTTAAATATATATTTTCCCCAATCTAACTATCTATCTATCTATCATCTCCATATCTATCTATCTCATATAAAATCTATCTATCCCCATATCTTCTCATATTTTATCTATCTATCCCATCCCATCTATCTATCCCACTACCTATCTCTATCTTCTTCTATCTATCTATCTATCCTATCTATCTCATATCAATCAAACATATATCCCCATATCATCTTTTCTATCTATCTATCTATCTATCTATCTCATATCTATCTATCTTTGTCTATATATCCCATATCTATCTATCCATATACATCTTTATCTATATATCTATATCTATGTATCTTTATCTATCTATTTATCTATTTCTATCTATCTATAGATATAGATATATAAATGGGTAGACATAGATAGATAGATAAATATAGATAGGTAGATATAGATATATAGATAAAAATAGATAAAGATATATAGATGGATAGATAGATATGGGATATAGATAGATAGATAGATAGATAGATAGATAGATAGATATGAGATAGATAGATAGATAGATAGATAGATGATATGGGATAGATATGGGATATAGATAGATATATATGGGATATAGATAGATAGATATGAGATAGATAGATAGATAGATAAATAGATAGATAGATATGAGATAGATATGGGATAGATAGATAGATAGATAGATATGAGATAGATAGATAGAAAGATAAAGATAGATAGATAAATATGAGATAGATGGATAGATAAAGATATATTTGTATCCACACATATAAATATAATATTTAGCAGATAATATATATCAGACCTGAACTTTCCATTTCACTCATTCTAGATCATGGTCAGGCTCTGATTTACTCATCGTCCTGCAGGAAACCTTAACCAGTACATGGTGATATCATCAAGCAAAACGTTCAGTTCAGCTCTGCTACCTCTGTAAATTGCTCCCCCTTTGCCTTCACAGACATTCACTCCATGGAATGTATTATAATAGTATAATAGTACCTTGCAGTGTGTCTGTCCCTGGCAGTGTGTCTGTCTGTGTCGTCTGTGCCGCCCCAGTCACTGCTCCTCTCTTTTATAGCTGCTGTCAGACAGACTGTCAGGAATTCACACTTAGACCCACAGTTCACCCTCACTCTCTCCTGTCTTCTCTCCTCCTTCAGGGTTTATTCATTGACTCTCTATAAGATCCCCCTCCTTCTTCCCTGTTCTGCTCCGCACTCTCCACCCACAGCCCCTATTCCCAAACCCCCAGCACTACCCCCCTCCCCATCCCTTACCTCTCCACCATGCATCCCTCTCATGGCAATAATGCCTTTATCATTTTGTTTAAGTCTGCCTTACTGTCTGCCCTGACATCACTCATAAACAAAGCATTAAGCACTGAGCTGACTTGCAGGAGTCTGGGCATTTTCCAGGCTCTGTTACAATTACAATTCTTGCTGTAGTGATGATAGAGGAATGTTGTAGAAAGAGAAGAGAATGACCAGACTTTGCAATTTAAAGGGGATCTCCAGGCAGCTACAGTACATGTCTGAGGACTAGGACAACAAGAAAAGTAGAGTCTTCCATCGGATGGACATTGGCCAGTCAGACGAGAAACATCAGAGAACACATACCCTGCAACCATTGCTGGAAGAATACAAGCTGATAGTGGCTGCCTTATGGTCCACATAATTCTGCCATATAGTGCCATGGTAATACTGCCATACACAGCCCACATATTCTATCAGCAATATGAGCGATACCTTTTTTGCATGAATACATTTCACGTTCCTAGACTCCTAGTGAATTGAGGACAGATAAATCCAATATAGGGTATTTAGAGCGTTCAACTCTCTTCCCATAATGCCTTGTTATGTATACATTATTTCCAAATAATATTCCCCTACAGAGCCCAAACAATACTGATATATCATTCTCACCAGAGGCGTAACTTGAAGCTTCGGGGGCCCTAGTTCAAAAAGTGAAATGGGCCCCCCAATTACCCTGTGCTACTTGCAATGCTGGTGTTTCCTTATGTGGCAGGAGGGCTTTTGGGCCCCCTCAGGCCCAATAGCGACTGCTACCTCTGCACCCCCTATGGCTGCACCCCTGATTCTCACTGATTACTAGAATTAACTGTCAACATAATACCACCATATACCAGGCATGTAGGTTTGTTCTGAAGTTGTATTTGTAAGTAAGTCAGAACAGGTAGATTTATTAAGTGTAACTCCAGCACAAAATGGATAGTGCAGGGAAGGGTTTTTTACACTTGTTTTGCTGTCTATGCCCCTGTTATGAAGATTTCACCCCATGTGCTGCTGTGGCATGCTGGAACTTGTCATTCCACAGCTACTATCTGTTGTGGAACATGGAGCTACAAGTGCCAGCACGCCCCATAAGTCTCTGTTTGTAACTAGGGGACAGATGTAAGTCGGAACGGTGTAAGTCGGGTACTGCCTGTACTGCTAAATGAGACTACGTCTAAGGTATGAAAACAAGTCAGGGCTCAATTAAAAGGTCTATAGTTATAACCCAGGAGGGACTCCTCATCCTCCTTCCTATTTTATGGCCATTCATATTAAGCAGGATCTGTAACATCTCTTGACCGCTCTGTTTTAGTAAATGTTGGTTTCCTGTGAAATGACAATTCTGGGGCCTCTTTCCTCAAAGGTCTATGTTGTGTGGTTCCCCTGTTATTCCTCCCAGTCCAATCAGTGCTGGCAGAGCCAGTATATACAGCGATACACCCCCTTGCAAACTAGGAATGGTCCCACCCAGCTGACTGATTCAGTAATACATTTCCAGGAGGAATAACAGAGGAAGGCTATGTTCACACGGTGTATTTGCAGGGCGTAATTACGCCCCGCAATTACGCCGTGTGACCGGGGGCGGGGCGGGAGCGGGGGACTGAGCAGGGGGCCGGCACGTCGCCGGCCCATAGACTTGAATTGCCAGCGGCGCGTATACGCCGCTAGTAATTCACATGTGAATTATCTCCCCCCTCGGCGTATTCGCCGAGCAGGGAGAGGAGACGTAATCCATAGTTCTCTATGAGAACTGTGAATTACCGTAATGACTGGGCCGTTTTCGGCCCGTAATTTGCGCACTTCGGCGCGTAATTACGGACCGAAATACGGCCCATTTTAAGCCGTGTGAACATAGCTGAACAGCACAACACAGAGACAAGAGAAGAGGCTCCAGGATTGTTGTATTGGGGGAAGGGGGGGGGTGAGAGGGGGGGGGATAACCAGGATTTACAAAAATAGACCGGTCAGGAGAGGTCACAGGTCACCTTTAGGCAAAGCTGGATTGTCAGAGGGCAACTATGCAAATGGACATGACTCCCTTTTTTCTTGGGATTAGATGCTTTTGAGTAAATCTTAGCTTAGGTTTCTATCATCAGGGGCCCTCAATCACATGGCAATCAATCCTGTTACTATGTCTTAAAAATACCATCTATAATATATCTACATATACACCGTTCTGACTTACATCTGTCCCCTAGTTACAAACAGAGACTTATGGGGCGTGCTGGCACTTGTAGTTCCATGTTCCACAGCAGATAGTAGCTGTGGAATGACAAGTGCCAGCATGCCACAGCAGCACACGAGGTGAAAATTAGGTGAAATCTTCTTAACAGAGACACAGACAGCAAAACAAATGTAAGGGCGCGTTCCCACTGCACAGGACAAATACCGGCCGGTTTGCCGGCCGTTATTTGTCCTGTTTTGCGCCCGTCCCCACGGCCGCGGGGGGGACGGCTTTTATCCTCGATGTGCGGAGAAGAGCCCTACCCCCTCCCATAGACATGCACATATTCCGTCGGGAAACCGGACGGAAGATGGTGCATGTTCTATGTTTTGCCGCCGTACCGCCGGCGACAAAAGTCGGGCGGAAAACCCGTGCAGTGGGGACTGCTGCACGGGTTTTCCATAGAGCACAATTGTGCTCATTTTCGGCCGGTTTTTCAGGCGGTCTGAAAAACCGCAAACCGGCTGAAAAAAACGGCCGATATCCCGTGCCGTGGGGACATGGCCTAAGAATCCTTCTCTGCACTATCCAAAACTAAAAAAAAAAAAACCTTTTGTGCTGGAGTTACATTTAATAAATCTACCTGTTCCGACTTCTATACAATTTCAGCTTAAGAACAAACCTACAATCCCTATCCTGTTCGTAACCCGGGGACTGCTTGTAGTTGGCAAATAATACTGCCATGCATTTCCTAATCAAAACTGCTATTCAGTGTCCAAATAGTATTACCATGTACTGTCCAGAAACCACTACTATACTTCCCACACAATACTGACATTTTGGGCAACATGAATGTAACTTGGCGCCACAGACCAGTTCTAAATAGATATAGAGTAGTGTATAATACAACAGTATGAACTTTGCTGCTGTCTAGGTATGACTAAGCTGAAGTAAGCATGAAAATGGCTCATGTACTGCACAGCTCACAGCAAGAGGTGTTGCCTAGGAGACTAAGGGTGGGGGCCAAAGTTTATAAACTGCCCTGAAACTAGTTTGGGGAGGTTAGTTTTAGATTATTGCTGTTCTGTTTAGTTCTTCATCCCACTTATAGATAAGACAGCTCTGGCCTCATGCTAACTGACGTTCAGTAATCTCTCCTGCTCTTAGCTACACAAGGATTCTCTGACAGAAGAGACCTGCATGAGAGAGGGCGCAACTGTCCAAATAGAAGATACCAGTATTTGAATCATGAGGTAATTACGTCCCTTCAAGGCCTCATGCTGGTTGAAGACCAGTTTGCCTAAGGAATGTTGGCCGGATCACCTGGGGTTAAGGAAGGCTCCTTGTCTGAAAAATCTGTTACTTTGGGGACTTGAGTGTGTTCCTAGTGGTGTTTCTTGAAACGAGTTGTGCAAGTTGCTGATTTGTAAAGAGACTGTGTGAATGGCTAAGGCTATGTGTTACCCATCAAGCTCTGATTCAAGGATAAGACCTTGTCCCCATGACACTGTTTTGAAAACCGGCTGCAAACTGGCTGATAAACGTTTGCACGGAACTTAATTGAAAGTCTGTGCATTCTGACTGGTTTTTGGACGGAAGATGAACATGTCTATGTGAAGGGGGAGGGATTTTCTCCGCTAACCGCAGAGAAAAGTCGTCCCCCGGCGGCCGTGTGCATGGCACGAAAACAGTACAAATACCAGTCATATAAACTGAATGGTATTTGTCCTGTGCCGTGTAAACGGCCCCTAAGTGATTTTGTCTGCCAGTCTGGACTCCTGCCAATTTATCTGCACCAAACATCAAGAGCACCTCATTCACCATCGCAGGCAGTTGAGGACTACTACTACATTCAGAGCCTTCCCCCGGGGGAAAACCTTCATCATGCGAATCCCCCTCTTCACTGTAGTGTTGCCTGGGACGTAAATGAGGCTTGGTGAGTGAGCGCCACCATGACACCAATAAGCTATTACACGCCTTGGAGCGGTTCATAGTACAAGGGAATCAGGCAGAGGCGTATTCAACTTCAGGCAATAAGGTTAGGGAGGGCATCAGGCAATCGAAGTGAAAAGTCCAAGCAAAGGGTCAATACACAATAGAATACAAACAGAACTCACTTTAGAATACCAACAACAGGTAGGAAGATGAGGGGGAAATGAGATAATAAGGGGTCAGCACCTGGTGTTTATCCTATCAGGGGTATTGATAGAGAGCCGACGCACGCGCTGTAGGAAGCTAGTGCATGCGCGCCTGTCAGCAGCTGGAGGACAGAATGAAGCAGGAGCGGTGAGAGGTAAGTAGCAGCGGCTCCTGGGCAGGAAGACACGAGAGCGACCGTGGTCCAGAGCAGGGACCATGGCGCGCTTTGAGACAGGAGGATTTACTTTTGGTTTCAGATGGGTAGTTCAAGTCTGGATTTCGACTTGCAATACTCGTTGTGTGGATATAGCCTTAGAAAACAAACAGCCCCACTTGATTTTATTATTGGGTGTTACATATGAAGAAGGATGAGGAATCCCTCCTAGAGATTTTGATGGAGCTCCAACTTGCTTTCATACCAGAGACCCAATGCAAGGGTATAGCTACAGGAGGTGCAGGGGTAGCGGACGCTACCGGGCCCTGCTGCCTGAGGGGGCCACAAAAGAAGACACCAGTATTGTAAATAGCACATGGTAACTGGGGGCCCCAATTTCATTTTTTGCACTAGGACCCAAGAGCTTGAGGTTACACCTCTGGCCCAATGGCTCTTTTTTTTTTCTCCCCCCCAAAATTTTTCATGTTCCCCATAGCAACCAATGACTGTTCAACTTTCATTTCCTATGACTGAAATTCGACGGGTTGCTATAGGCAACAATGAAACTTTTTTTTTTTGTGTCTGATCTGAGTGTTTGCATAGCCAGAAACTTCTATAAACTGGTAAAATTGTAGTTTTGGGAAAGAACGGCCATAAAGCTTTATAAATAAACTTAATAGTATGTAATTGTTGTCTGCGAGGGAAAAGAGACAGGTCCGTGCCCCTTCTATTACCATTCCCCCTGTCTCCACCATTATCCACCACATCCCTCACTCCCATTATCACCAGCAAATCACACCGATAAACATATTATTTAGTCCTAAGACCCAGACATAAAACACAGACTTCCCTCCTGTATCAAAGTCATAGAACGGCCACAATCTCAGAGCAAAGAACCCGAGGAGCTGACGTCTGCCTGTAATCAAGAACACTCACCGGATGGTTATCTGGTAACTAGAACCTTCTATTACTGATTTCAGCCAATTACACCAGACCTCGGGCTTCTCTATCCAGGAGCGGCTATAATTCATTTGGGCCGTATCTAGTATAAGGGGGAAACAATACAAAAAAGTATGGATTATGTTAAAGTCACAGCATCCAGAATAGAGCGTGCTACCTAAGCAATGCTGTGGTCAATGCCCTTCCCCTCCCCAAGAAAGGCAAACCCAAATCAGTCAGGGTCCGTGTGCTTGTACCCCCTTTTTACCCCTTATTAGTGGCTTTTTGGCCAATTCCTCTCCCAAGTTCCCAGGTCTTCATAAAGAAGAGTCTTGAAGGGAATGTGTCATCAAAAATGATTTATTGTTTAACTCACATTTTTATGTTAAACAGTTTTTTAGGAATTTTTGGTTATGTTTTTTTTATTTTCCATATTACTTTCTATATTTTTTTTAATAATTCCTAAGTCCTGCAGTTTTCACTTTAGCCACTAGGCCTAATAATAGTCTGACACTTCCTGTTCTGTAGAGAAAGATTTTCAGTTGTCTGCTCATTATCACTGAAAGGAGACACCAATGTGTACAGATAACACAGGATCCACCAGTCACAAGAGGAGATGTCACAGCTCCCCATCTCCCCTCCCTTCACAGTGAAAACTCTTCTATACAAGTCTATGGGACAGACTATGTCTTAAGAATCCTATGTGCATGAAGCTGCTGTAAAGTATCTCTCTGACTGCTGTTAAAGCAGTGCGAGCAAGAATATCTTCCCCACAATCATATATAGACGGCCGAATTGAGAAATCTACAATCAGGAAATAAAAACGACTGAGAGGAAAAGGATATGGATCAGGAGCTTGATTTAATAAGTAAAAAAAATAAATAAAATTGGCGACAGATTCCCTTTAACTTACATTTTTATGTTCAACACATTTTTTAAGAATTTTTGGTTATATATTTTTTTTATTTTCCATATCACTTTCAATATTTTGTAATAATTCTTAAAGGGGTTTTGCCACGATCTAATGTTGACGTGGGATCCTCCAAAATGGGTATTTAATCACTTTTCTAAATATATGTCATCACAAATAGTGAAGCCTCTGAGAGCTACAGCCTGACTTACATGGTTTCCTGACAGTTTACATTAGACACGACCAGGAGCTGATCCGGCCGCGCTTGCGTTGTTTGCACTTCTTATCTGATGGCAGGGAACATGAACGAGCTTCGAAGGGACTGGGGAGAAAAATCTTGTATCTTTTGTATAGAGAATCCACTGGTTGTAATAATAATAATAATCTTTATTTATATAGCGCCAACATATTCCGCAGCACTTTAAAATTTGAAGGGAGTAGGTACAAACAAAAATACATTTATTACACAATGAAAAGCTACTTACAGATGAGACACAAGGTGTGATGGCCCTGCTCGCAAGAGCTTACAATCTATTAGGGTGTAGGGTGAGATGAAGGGTAAGAAGTGTTAGGTTTACAATGGTCCAGCCATGTGACGTAAATATGAGGTGGTTTATATAGAATTCGGATGAACCTGCCACCCTGACAGCACATATATATACAGATAAGTGCTGAATTGTAGAGAGTGACAGAAAATGTGTGCGTTAGAGAGTGGGGAGGGGAGGTTAGCAATTAGGGATTCTGGTAGGCCAGACTGAGAAAATGTATTCTCAGAGCGCTCTTAAAACTATGAGCATTGTGAGCGTGCCTGATCGCCCGTGGTAGTATGTTCCAGAGAACTGGTGCCGCCCGTGAAAAATCTTGTAATGTAATTATCTGAGTAAACCTGCAGATGCTCCCTAGCTCTCTGCACAGACCCCCTCCCTGTCCCCCTGCAGCGTTCATGAAGGAATGAAAGAAGGCTGCCTGCTGAGCTTATCTTCTCTCCTGAGCAAATAAGAGGGAGAAATAAAATGCATATAGCTTGTGCACAATACAGTTCTTCTCTGTGGATTAGCAAAGCAATGTTTGCTCAACTACAGAGACTGAGTATCAGGAACATGCATGGGAGGTGGAGCGATGACATCACAGAGCAGGTACTTGTTTTTTTAAACACAAAAACACAACGCCCCTTTTTTCAGGCCTCAAGAGGGGAGTATCAGCCTGTTAGGTAAGGAACTCACTTCTTGGCAAATCCACTTTAAGTCCTGCAGTTGTCACTTTGGCCACTAAGCCTAATACAGTCTGACATTTCCTGTTCTGTACAGAAAGATTCTCATTTGTCTGCTCATTATCAGCACAAAGAGGGTCAAACTGAAAGGAGACACCAGTGTGAATAGATAACACAGGATCCACCAGTCACAAGAGGAGATGTCACAGTTCACCCTTTCACCTCCCTGCACAGTGACTTCTTCCAAATTCACAGAGCAGGACTAGAAAACTCTCCTTTAGAAGTGAATGGGACTGAGTCAGTCTTAAAGGGGTTGTCTCACTACAAGGATTGCTTCTTTTTATGTTAAAGATCTTGCAAAAACAAGTCACTTTGCAATATGTGTCCATTAACAGTGTCCTACCTATTCCTAGATATCCCCTCTTGTATGGGCTGCATCAGCTTCTCAGGTCGCTATAGCTACAGACCTGTTTGATCTATCCTGATAGGCTGCCAGCACTGGTTGCTATAGCTACAGACCTGGCTTCTACTGCAGCCTAGTAGAAGCCAGTAAACACGCCCCTGAATTCAAAATGAAATCAAGAAAACAGGACTGAGGTAAGAGGAATCAATGTAGTGAGACAGCCCCTTTAAGTCTCCTATGTGCATAAAGTTACAGTAAAGCATCTCTCTGACTGCTGTTAAAGCAGATATCACGGACCTCTAACCCCTGATGAAGCCAGGTTAGCTGGTGAAACATGTCGGGGAGGTCAGACATGACCTTTTAAATTGTGATTTCTCACCTCTGTCCACAAGTGTCACCCGCTGCAGAGGGTGTCACACGGGGAACTTATTTGTTTTGTGTCCATTACATTAGGGACTGCCCAAGTAGGAGGCTTGGGATCCCTTACTAGAGTTAATAAATTGCTGTATATATAAGGCTTTCCTGTTAATAGGTGGGGCTCCACCAGACTTGATAATAGAAAAGGAGCTATTCTTTCCTTCAGAAGTAGAAAGGGTTAAATGGTGAGGTTAGAAATCAGGTTTTTAAATAGTGTGTATAGAGGTTAAGAGTTATACATAATAAAAGTTACGTTTTAGTGTTTTATAGCTAGAGAACTGATAGAGATTAAGTTTGCCTATGGCAAAATAGTAAATATAGTGATCAAAAGTCACTCTCTGTTCTCTTGCGAGATTCCCATTTTTTTGGAGACTATTTGATTGGTATAGACCCACCCACAGCCTGAACAAAAAGTGAGAGCCTGAAGCTGTCAGATGGAAAACACCTTTAACTTCACAGTAGCCGCACCCAAGGCTGTGTTATCTCACAAAGACGAAAGACCTTTATATAATTATACTCTCCACAAAATACTAGATAATATCGCTCCCAGGTCCTACTCGTTAGAGCCTCTCCGAGGATTAATGGTGTATAGACATCTATATTTCTTCACTATTCAATTGCCCTATTCATACTTTACCTTCCTTTGGAATAAAAACGCAACACTTCAAGGCTCAACCTACTAGGAACACCTCAAGCCTTTAGGCTTCCACCATAGCTCTGTTTCCGAAGAATCAGCTCCACGGGTGGCCCCCAGAATCAACTCCACTGGTGGCTCCCATAATCAACTCCACTGGTGAGCCCCAAGAATCATCTCCACTGGTGGGCCCCAAGAATCAACTCCCTGGATGGGCCCCAAGAATCAGCTCTATTGGTGGGCCTCAAGAATCAACTCCACTGGTGGCCCCCAAGTATCAACTCCACTGGTGATCCCCAAGAATCAGCTCCACTGGTGGGCCCCAAGAATCAACTCCCCGGGTGGGCCCCAAGAATCAACTCCACTGGTGGGCCTCAAGAATCAACTCCAGTGGTGGGCCTCAAGAATCAACTCCACTGGTGGGCCTCAAGAATCAACTCCACTGGTGGGCCTCAAGGATCAGCTCCACTGGTGGGACCCAAGGATCAGCTCCACTGGTGGGACCCAAGGATCAGCTCCACTGGTGGGCTCCAAGAATCAACTCCACTGGAGGGCCCCGAGAATCATCTTCTAGGATGGGCCTTCATAATCACCTCCACTGGTGGGTCCCAAGAATCAACTCCACTGGTGGGCCCCAAGAATCATCTCCCCTGGTGGGCCCCAAGAATCATCTCCACTGGTGGGCCCCAAGAATCAACTCCACTGGTGGTTCCCAATAATCAACTCCACTAGTGGGCCTCAAGAATCAACTCCACTATTGGGCCCAAAGAATAATCTCCACTGGTGAGCCCCAATAATCAACTCCACTGGTGGGCCTCAAGAATCAGCTCCACTGGTGGCCCCAAAAATCATCTCCACTGGTCACCCCCAGAATCAGTTCCACTTGTGGGCCCCAAAAATAAACTCCACTGGTGGGCCCCAAGAATAAACTCCAATGGTGGCACTCAAGAATCATCTCCACTGGTGGGCCCCAAGAATCATCTCCACTGGTGGGCTCCAAGAATCAACTCCACTGGTGGGCCCCAAGAATCAACTCCACTGGTGGGCCCCAGGAATCAACTCCACTGGTGGGCCCAAAGAATCAACTCCAGTGTTGGGACCCAAGAAAAATATCCAATGGAGGACTCCAGAATCATCTCCAGTGGTGGGCCTCAAGAATCATCTCCACTGGTGGACTCCAGAATCATCTCCACTGGTGGGCCTCAAGAATCATCTCCACTGGTGGGCCCCAAAATGAAATTCTACTGAAGGGCCCTAGGCACTCCAGTCAAACACTGAATGAGATTGTAATTCAGGTGTTCTTTTGATAATGTAGAAAGGACATTGAAGACAAAGGACACTAACATAGAAGACCTAGTATCTAGTTTTCCAAATCCGGCCAACCATGATTCCCTTCCGTCAGTAAATTATTCCATTCCTCGTGACTTCCTTGTCTGGCTCACACTACATTTCCTTTCGCCATTCAATCTTTCGGGGCTGAAAGACTTCTTCTATCCTGCCCCATGTTGACTAAATCCAATGTTTTATGTCACACAGGTAACGTGTAATTAGACTGGAGGTACATGCTAATTTCTCTCAATGGATGATTATGAGCGGAATCTGAATTGTCAATGAATAAAGTATATTTTTCGCATTAATGCTATGCGAGGTTCCAACATGAATTTCCTGGAATGGGTCTAGAGGTTTCTGCTCCGCTCCTACGATGTGGACAACTCCTCATTATCTAACGTCTTCTACCTGTATGACGTCTGAAGCCTGACACGTGAAGCCTAGGAAGTCTTGTATGAAAACAGAGCTGCTTCATTCAGCGCTACTTCCACCTCCGGGAATATGCCAGCTTTAAGCTTCTAGGTCTTACGTTGTAAAATGGAGAATATTTTATCCAGATGTTCTTTCGGGAGCAGCTTCTGAGACAAAATAAAGCTTTCTCACAGCAACTGGACGATCAAACACATCTGAAATGTCTTCATTCTCCGAAAAGCCTGTAAATCCAATGTGCCGTGATATCTGAATGGAGGAGTCACATGAAAGCAATTAGTAAATGGCGCTTGGTCTTCCAGTAGAACTTCACAAAATGTGTCTTCAAGACACCATCTTCAGAAGCACAGATAATAGTGCACAAGGCTACAGAGCTCCAAGGAATGAAAAGGTGTCTTTATCTTAAAGGGGTTTTGCCACCATCTAATGTTGACGTGGGATCTGCCAAAATGGGTATTTAATCACTTTTCTAAATATATGTCATTAAAAAAAGTGAAACCTCTGAGAGCTACAGCCCGATTAAGATGTCATTGGTTTCATGACAGTTTACAGGAGCTGATCTGGCCGCGCTTGCGTTGTTTGCTCTTTGCACCGGATGGTTATCTGATAACTAGAACCTTCTATTACTGATTTCAGCCAATTACACCAGACTTTGTGCTTCTCTATCCAGGAGCGACTATAATTCATTTGGGCCGTATCTAGTACAAGGGGGAAACAATACAAAAAAGTATGGATTATGTTAAAGTCACAGCGTCCAGAATAGAGCGTGCTATCTAAGCAATGCTGTGGTCAATCACTTTCCCTCCCCGAGAAAGGCAAACCCAAACCAGTCAGGGTCCGTGTGCTTGTACCCCCTTTTTACCCCTTATTAGAGGCTCTTTGGCCAATTCCTCTCCCAAGTTCCAGAGTCTTCATAAAGAGGAGTCTTAAAGGGAATGTGTCATCAAAAATGACTTATTGTTTAACTCACATTTTTATGTTCAACACATTTTTTAAGAATTTTTGGTTATATTTTTTTTAAATTTTCCATATCACTTTCAATATTTTTAAATAATTCTTTAAGGGGTTTTGCTACAATCTAATGTTGACGTGGGATCCTCCAAAATGGGTATTTGATCAGTTTTCTAAATATATGTCATTAAAACAAGTGAAGCCTCTGAGAGCTACAGCCTGACTAAGATGTCCTTAGTTTCCTGACAGTTTACATTAGACACGACCAGGAGCTGACAGGAGCTGATCTGGCCACGCTTGCGTTGTTTGCACTTCTTATCTGATGGCAGGGAACACGAACCAGCTTTGAAGGGACTGGGGAGAAAAGATCCTGTGTCTTTTGTATAGAGAATCCACTGGTTGTAATGTAATTATCTGAGTAAACATACAGACGCTCCCTGCTCAGCCCTCCTCCCCCCCCCCCGCAGCAGTTCATGAACAAACGAAAGATGCTGCCTGCTCAGAGCTTATCTTCTCTCCTGAGCAGATAAGAGAGAGAAACTTGTGCACAATACAGTTATCCCCTGTGGCTTAGCCAAATAACATGTTTGCTCAAATACAGAGACTGAACATCAGGAACGTGCATGGGAGGTGGAGCGATGACATCACAGAGGAGGTACTTGTTTTTTTAAACACAGAAACACGCCCCTTTTTCAAGGCTCAAGAGGGGAGTATCAGCCTGTTAGGTAAGGAACTCACTCCTTGGCAAAACCCCTTTAAAGCTCTGTTGCTAGCGATTACACACAGTAGGGAGCGACATCACCATGGACGGACTGCAGCTTCCACCTAATCAGATTATAGAGAGGAGAGAGAGATGGTCGGCAGACAAGAGAAACTTGTGTGCACTCAGAGGAGATGAAATTCCTCTCACCTTTGGGGCTTCTGCCCACCCTTCTTGATAGGCTTTTCGTAATCCTACCCATCCAAAAAGCATAAAGATATACCGTATTTTTTGGACTATAAAACGCACCTAGGTTTAAAGGGGTTGTTTCACTACAAGGATTGCTGCTTTTTATGTTAAAGATCTTGCAAAAACAAGTCACTTTGCAATATATGTCCATTACCAGTGTCCTACCTATTCCTAGATATCCCCTCTTGTATGGGCTGCATCAGCTCCTCAGGTCACTTTAACTACAGACCTGTTTGATCTCACATGATAGGCTGCTAGCACTGGTCACTATAGCTAGAGACCTGTTTGATCTCTCCTGATAGGCTGCCAGCACTGGTTGCTATAGCTATAGACCTGTTCTCTCTCCTGATAGGCTGCCAGTGCTGGTTGCTATAGCTACAGACCTGTTTGATCTCTCCTGATAGGCTGCCAGTACTGGTCACTATAGCTACAGACCTGTTCTATCTCTCTTGATAGGCTGCCAGCACTGGTTGCTATAGCTACAGACCTGTTCGATCTCTCTTGATAGGCTGCCAGCAGTGGTTGCTATAGCTGCAGACCTGTTCCATCTCTCCCGATAGGCTGCCAGCAGTGGTCGCTATAGCTACAGACTTGTTCAATCTCTCCTGATAGGCTGTCAGCACTGGTTGCTATAGCCACAGACCTGTTTGATCTATCCTGGTAGGCTGCCAGCTCTGGTCGCTATAGCTACAGACCTGGCTTCTACTGCAGCCTAGTAGAAGCCAGTAAACACGCCCCTGAATTCAAAATGAAACCAAGAAAACAGGACTGAGGTGAGATGAATCAACGCAGTGAGACAATCCCTTTAAGAGGAGGAAAATAGGGGGAAAAATGAAGCAAAGAGTGTTGTTTTTGTTGGGACCATTTTGTGACTTTTTCATCACTGTATATTCCAATTTTTTGGGGATATGAAATGACCATAAAAACCACAATTCGGGCGTTTGGATTTTTTTTCCTTCTATGGTGTGCAGCGTACTGGAGAAATGATGTTATATTTTAGTAAATCGAACTTTTACGGCTGCAGCGATACCAATTATGTGTCACATTTTTTATTTTTTATTTGTAAAATGGCAAAAGGGGGTGATTAAAACTTTTAATTTTTTTTTACTTTTTTTTTACTTTTTTACTTTAATCCTTAGGGCAACATGTCCCAATACGAATGCGCCATTTTTTTGGGTGTGTTTTGCGCCAAAAAAGCTCTGGACGCCCTATTCGCTATATAAATGAACTGTCGTGCACCAAAACCAGGCGCACAATACGCCGGGCACGACACATTTGAATGCACCTAAAAAGGCGCAGCAAACATGCTAGTAATGATATGCTATGCACCTAGATTTTGTAATGCACCTTGATAGGCGCATTCATTTTGCAAGGTAGACCAGATGCCAGATTTTTGAAAGGTTTGTACTTTCAGGTGCACTTTACACTGATTTAATGCGCCGCAAAACTGACGTGCCGTCGCCACTTTTCGGACATGTCGCCCTTAGTCCCCTTAGTAGGGTACTTGACCACTAGGGGGGCACAATCCTTTGACCTATATACAGAAGTACTGTTGTACTGCTGTGTATAGGATTTCCACTTATTACCTATTACAGGGTGTACTCAAAAACAACCACAAGGCCACACTTACAGCTCAATGGCTGGACTATAAGCTAAATCCAGTAGGAGGCAACACAAGCCCTTGTGCTACTTGGGAAAGATATAACAGGTGCAGATAACTAATAAGCAGCAGCTCACACACCCCTTCACTAGGGGAGCAGCTGAATGATAAAAAACTGCACATTGAATAAGCACCAGTTCACACCAGTATGAAAAAAAAGCCACAGTATAATACATGGGGAGACTGCACAAATGCAAAAATACTGATAAGACAACCACTCACAGCCTTCTATGTATGAGGGGGTGGTTGCTGGTATTATAATTGCAAATAGATAAGGAAATACAAAGGGTGCCACTTATACAGATACATGTGATGCACCATGCTGGTTTACAACCTATGACGCCTCTACTATTCGATTGGGCGGGCTGCCCAGCACTTCTCGGGTGTCCAACACAAAATACTAACACCCTCTGCTCCCCAGTATTTAGGGCAAAAAAATTACATAGTGGAAAAATATCAAATATGAGGTTGATACAGTGGCCACTATACGCAAGTCCGCAAACCGCGTCAAGGTTCCTCGTAACTTGCAAGTCCCTATACTAACCAGTTACAAAAAAATCACAAACACGCGGCTATACTTACCGTTCACTGGCTGGACTATCGACTGAACACAGTAGGAGGCAACACAAGCCCCTGTCCTACTTGGGAAAGATATAACAAATGCAGGTAACTAATGAGCAGCATTTCACACACTCCTCCACTAGGGGAGCAACTGAATGATAAAAAAACTGCACATTGGATAAGCACCAGTTCACATCAGTATGCAAAAAAAGCCACAGTATAATACATGGGGAGACTGCACAAATGCAAAATTACTGATAATTTACTTAAAAATTACTGATCTATATGACGGGGGTGGTTGCTGGTATTACAACTGCATATAAATAAGCGATACAAAGGGTGCCATTTATACAGAAACGTGTTTTGCAGGTGTACATACATGGCAGCTGTGGAAGCCTGCAAGAGGCTTCATCTGCTATGGCAACTGATCACCCCCTTGCAATTACGTTGCAGGAGGGTTGCTGGAGGGAGGAGCGGAGCAATCGCCACGGCTTCTAAAATGTTAACATCAGGGACGGAGTCTGCTCCATCCCTGCTGTTATTGGCGGCTGCCGACTGCACTGATCAGCCGCGGGCCGCCGCTGTACAGCACTATCTCTGGCCGGCAAGAGCCTGGAGTCCAGCGATGCAGCGGTACGCCAGCGCCCGGGATTGACCCCAGATACCCCGCCGCCGGCTTCCTGCAGCATCACTCCGCCGGCCACCCTAAGACAGTGCACTCGGACTCTAAGACGCACCCTCTATTTTACCCCCAAATTTGGAGGGAAAAAAAGTGCATGTTATAGCCCGAAAGATACGGTACATGATAAAATACATATTTTGCTCAAGGAACTGTAAGTGTCCCTCTTTGACCATCCAAAAAGTTTGGAGGAATGCAATAATGTATCTGCTGGGTCTGTGCATTCATGTAAAGCCCCACAACACCGTGTAGAGCAACCATCCGAAAAGTAAATAAAGTAAATGAACCACTGTGTGCACCGAGGAGGACACCGGTGGAGAACAATTTGGAAGACGTGTCAGCAGGATGCAGCTGTGTGTTCCTTCAGGATTTTCCCTCATGCTTTTTCTTCACTGTAAGGGGAATGTTAAGTTCATTTTATAGAACCAGTTCCAGTTCTACACTAATGCCTCCATATTATACACTCACTAATTGTACTTCCATCTTTGAGGCTTACGGCCTTCACATTTTCTTTGGACAATCTACTTCCTTAGAAGGGTTCCCCATTAACACAATCTCTGGTGATCGGCTGCCATCTTTGGAGGAACCTGACGAGTGTTTGATTTTCCACAGTGCCCCCACTGGAGGAATCAAGTATTACAAAGCTCTAGTTGAAATCAATAGGCTATCTGTGCAAGCTGGGTCCTCCATCCAAAAAGAGACAGAGAGGAACTCTTTATAGCTGCCATTGCTCCAAGTAATAGAAGAGGGTCCGTTATGAGGAACTCATCTCTCCATTAAAGGGGCTGTCTCACTACAAGGATCGCTGCTTTTTATGTTAAAGATTTTGCAAAAACAAGTCACTTTGCAATATGTGTCCATTAACAGTGTCCTACCTATTCCTAGATATCCCCTCTTGTATGGGCTGCATCAGCTCCTCAGGTCTCTATAGCTACAGACCAGTTCAATCTCTCCTGATAGGCTGCCAGCACTGGTCGCTATAGCTACAGACCTGGCTTCTACTGCAGCCTAGTGGAAGCCAGTAAAACACCCCTGAATTCAAAATGAAACCAAGAAAACAGGACTGAGGTGAGAGGAATCATTGTAGTGAGACAATCCCTACTTAGAGTTCCCTTTTAGGGTATTTCCTGGATAAAATGAACCTCTAACTATCCAAAGCCCTTAAAGGGGTTTTCTAACTAGGCTATTTCACTGAGTCACGAGCAGTTTTACACGCACTGTATCTCCTCAGGCTGTGGATGGTTCTATAGCAGTTATTAGCATATCTAGATTCTCTGTAAGTAGCTGAGTCCTTACACTGAGAAGTGCAGGAGATCTAATCTTCATTCATCAAAGGGTACATGTGCTGTGAGGACTGAAAACAACGGCTTTATCTGTAAATGGAAGATAATTTTGTTAGAGATAATTAGTTTGCTCTGGACTGAGCCGTCCGTCCTTAGTGACATCACGCTCTGCTCTAATCAAATAACTGAGTTATGATCATGTAACCTTTGATGTGCATTCAGAGCACATCAAATGTCTTTTATGACTAAAGTAAAATCAACAAAGCAATGTATTTATCTCAGCTAATCAGATAACAGACATCCCCGCTCTCAGCTAATCAGATAACAGACGTCCCCGCTCTCAGCCAATCAGATAACAGACGTCCCTGATCTCAGCCAATCAGATAACAGACGTCCCTGTTCTCGGCCAATCGGATAACAGACGTCCATGCTCCCGGCAAATCCGATAACAAACATCCCTGCTCTCAGCCAATCAGATAACAGACATCCCCGCTCTCAGCCAATCAGTTAACAGACATCCCCGCTCTCAGCCAATCAGTTAACAGGCATCCCTGCTCTCTGCCAATCAGATAACAGACGTCCCTGCTCTTAGCTAATCAGATAACAGACGTCCGTCTGGTATATAGGTGACCGTAGAAACCTGTGTGCACTCAGAGCACATAAAATGTCTCTTATCTCACGAGTAAAGTAAAATCTATTGACCAATGTATTTAGAAAAAGTCTTCATTTAACTGTCTGTTCAAGTTGAAAGCGAATCTTTGTAGTGAGAAAACCTCTTTAGGTCCTTATTACATTAAATATGGTCATTTCTGAGTTTTTGTGTTTTTTAAACTTGCTATAAGGACTCTGGACTATGACAAGCATTACAGTGCCCACATGGATTCTGAATGTCATAAAAACCTGTGCATAACCTTCATACAGGGTTGAGGTAGTCCAGAAAGGATCCGAGTGTTAACAATCTTCATTGGAATTTTACTCTCTGACAGTTTTTTTTTTTGTAGGTACCAGGAAGCTCAGGATGAACAAAATGATTGCTCCTTTTTTGGAACAAAAAGCAATGCAGCTTCTGGAATTGTAAATTATGAGAGTCCCTGATTTTCCTATTCCCAGTCTGAATTCGACAGGTCACAATTGCACAGTGCAATTAGAAGAGCTGGAAATACAGAGCTGATATGTGGAGAGCAGGACAGTAACCATAGGAACCCGTGTGCACTCAGAACAGATAACATCTCTTTTATCTTCTGAACAAGGTCATATCAAAAGATGAATGTATTTGGAAAAAGTCTTCAATTAATGTTCCCCACATGTTGAAAGCTACTCTTTGTAGTGAGACAACCCCTTTAAGGATTAAAATGAATTGTATTTACGGTATTTTTTTAATCAATAAAGCCAAAAAGTGGGGACATCTTAAGTGGTTTTTAATCCTAATAATGGAAATTAAAACAGGACTAAAAAATTTTATTGGAACTGAAAAAAAAAGCAAAATAAATAACAAAAAATAAAAATGTAAATTCAAAATCTAAATCTTTTTGATCTGTTTGGAAATATTAATGTAGTTTTGTAGAACGTTAAGCTTCCTATATTTTCTCGGCAACTGAACATGACAGAATTGGGGACTTAATAGTCACCAGACTAAACAATCAAGTGGTACCTTGTTTCGTGCAGAGGTAATATATACCAATTAGCCATCACACAGCGTACAGGTACGTGCCGCCATATGACGTTGAAAACGCGTTGGCCACCGCGTACTTTCAACAATGCTCCCATTGACTTTCACTTCTTTTTAAGGCTGCACAGTACACAACAGGGAATATGTCGGAAAATCATAGCAGTCAATGACGTCTATTTTTTTACCGTATTTACGCGACACACTTCAGTGCAATTCCACTCAATGTGGATAAATGTAAGGTTCTGCATCTGGTTAGAAATAAACTGCAGCATCATATGTCCTAGGGGGAGAAAAACTTGGAGAATCGCTTGTTGAGCAGGATGTGGGTGTTCTTGTAGATCTTAGGTTACAGAGCAGCATGCAGTGTCAATCAGCTGCCTCTAAGGCCAGCAATATTGCAGTGTATTAAAAGAGGCATGGACTCGCGGGACAAGGATGCAATTCTACCTCTGTATAAAGCATTGGTGCGCCCTCACTTGGAATATGCTGTTCAGTTCTGGGCTCCAGTTTATAGAAGAGATGTAATGGAGCTAGAGAGAGGCAAAGACGAGCAACCAAACTTATAAGGGGATGGAGCAACCAAACTAATAAGGGGAATGGAGCATCTTAGTTATGAGGAGAGATTAGTAGAATTTACCTTATTTAGTCTTGAGAAAAGACGGCTCCGGGGAGACATGATTAATTTATATAAATATATAAATGGCCTCTACAAAAAGTACGGGGAAAAATTATTTCATGTAAAGCCCCCTCAATAGACAAGGGGACATTCCCTTCAGCTGGAGAGAAAAGGATTCAATCTCCAGAGGAGAAGAGCGTTCTTCACTGTGAGAACTATAAATCTGTGGAATAGCCGCCTGAGGAGCTGGTCACAGCAGGAACAGGTGAGGGTTTAAAGAAAGGCTTAGATACCTACCTGGAACTAAAGAATATTAATACGTATGTAGCCATAACAAATTCTGGATCCTGGCTGGTGGCGGCTCTGGGGTCAGAGATGGGGTCTTCTCTGGAGCAGATTGGTTCTTGCCTTGTGGGTTCCAGGGCATTCACCAGTGAGGAGGCTGGGCTTAAACTCCTTGTCTCTCTCCCTTCACCCACATTTTCCCCACCCTTGGTTGAACTTGTTGGACACGTGTCTTTTTTCAACCGTACTTACTATGTAACTGTGTACATGCCGAAGTACGCCCTGCAAATACGCCGTCTGAACAGACCCTAAGATTGTGGAGGTTCCTCTCATGCTGCCAAAATAGCTCTGACTCATCAAAGCATGACCTTCAAAGATGCCGGCAAATACTGTTAGTGTGAGGTGCAGCCTTCGTGGATCGGACATTTTTCCAGCTCATACTAAAGATGCTCGATCGGTTTGAGATTTATGGAATTGGGAGGTAAAATCATCACCTTGAACCTTTTTTCATGTTCTTCTTTACTTAACATCCTTTGCAGTGTGGCCCATAGGACATTATCCTTCTGAAAGTTGCCTCTGTCATAAAGGGGTTGACTTGGTTTGCACAATGGTTAGGTACATTGAACTCATCAAAGTAACATCCACATGATGCCAGGAGCCAAGGTTTTCCAGCCAAAAATTGCCCAGAACATCATACTGCCTCCACAGACTTGTCTTGGATGCCCGTGACCCTGACACTGGCTCACTAGTTGGGTCACCAATGGTAGGTAGTGACTACTACATACTGGGAACACACCGCCATTTTTTTTAGATGCTTTAACCCAGTCCCATACCAATCACAATTCGGCCCTTGTCAGAGTTGCTCAGGTACTTTCACCTGCCGATTTTTCCATCTTCCAACACATCGACTTCCAAAGCTGACTGATGACTTGTTGAGTGTCAAGTGGAGCACAATGGTTCCCCCGCCAGATCGTGGTCGCGCTCGTGCCTCCGCTTCCCGCTGCCCGTACGCACCTCTCCTTGCTCCTGCTCCACTCGCCGGCATGCGTGTCCCCGCTCACTAGAGCGCGCATGCTGACTCTCACTGATTTAAAGGGTCAGCGCTCCGCCGATTACCAATCACCTTTCGCTGGACGCCATATTAGGTCACTTCTCTTTCCTTACCTCACCACTTTGTTGTGGTTATAACCCTGCGCGTTACCTTGCCTTGCTAGTTGTTCTTGGATTTGACCTTTGCTATGTACTCTGACTATTCTGGAGTCTGGAATGGACTTGACCATGTATCAAGTCTGCTCCTCCTCAACCCTTCCTGCACCTTCGTAGTCACCGCGAGCAGCTCCGTTAGGGATAGCGATCTGGGAGTCTCCCACAGCAAGAACCAACCCGCCTTGCGGTAGGCTTTGGTGCAGGCCAGGGGGCTCCTTTGACTCCGGTCCCAGACGCGGTTCATATCCATCTCTGGTGGTGACCCAAACCTCCCCTACCGCAGTTCATTACATTATGTAAGATATCCCACCCCTGGAAAGGCGCCATAGTCATAAGATAACCAATGTTAATCACTTTTTATGTTAGGGCAGATCAGCCCACATGGCCATAATTGACTAAAACCTTGAGCGGTTTCCCGTTCGGCTTCCTGGGATTTGCCTGCAGCTTGCACATAAGAAACATTGACATTCCAGTCACCCTATCCAGTATGAGCCTCTGCTTCGTACGGGAGCTCGGCCAAGCAGACAAAGACGCAACTGGAGTTCGGCCGTCCAAGTCCATCCTTCGAGAGTTGACACCTGTTGAAATGTGGACCATGACCCACAGTAGAAGATTAGGAGACAGACAAGCTGTGAAGAACCGAATACCATACATACAATTCAAGTCAACAGTGTCATAAAGAATTTACTTCCTTGGCTGGAGGACAGGCCCGCAACACATTTTTGTGCTCGGAGAATTTTCTATGACATTAGCACATACAGCCAGCATTCCTTCTAGAATAATATCCCTTCCTTGGATTATTACTGGGGGGAGCACGCTAGGTCTCCAAAATAAGGGCAGCAGCATAGTGACCCCAGGCTTGGGTTGCACCCTATAGATCATAGAAAGCTACTTATATATTATAAAGAGTATAAAAAGTACACCAAAGTTGAAAAAGTATCTGACCCATGTACTGTACTATGGTGGACAAAATTTTCCGACAGGACACAAGCAAAAATGGGTAATGTAACATAAAAGAGGTTTACTGCTTTGGACAATCCCTGCTTGTAAGGCTACACGGCTCTGGTTTACTGTCAGATTTTTAGAAAGGGGAACATCTCTCCTTAGGGAGAGCAGTATACTAAGGAGAGATGTTCCCCTTTCTGAGCCACTTATTGCCTCCCACCCAGCCAGACATTATCTCTCTGCTCTGCACTGATGAGGGGCAAAAACCCCGAAACAGCGCTGTATGCAGATGAGTGATGCTGGCTTGGCTGATATCCCTGTTGCTTTCTCAAGACTCAGTGGGTCAAAAGCCAATCGAGGATTTGTTACATCCAATAGACGGCGCTTGAGCTTCGGTCAAAAAACCCGAAACAGCTGTATGCAGATGAGTGATACTGGCTGGCATGATATCTCTGTTGCTTTCTCAACACTCAGTGGGTCAAAAGCAAATTGAGGATTTGTTACATCCAATAGAGGGCGCTTGAGCTCCTCAGCTCCTTTCCCATAATGCCCCGTGATGTCAGATTTTTAAGCAGATTTGGTATTTAGAATCTGCAAAACTCCGGCGACCGTAAATCATCCCCATAGAGCTCAATACAAAATCCAAGCTGTAGTCTACACTGCTTGGATTTCCTCAGGTTAGATTTGAAATCTGAAAGCCTGGTAAAAAACTTAGAATATGTTCTATAATCCGTTGTATTTCACTTGAAAACGACGGATTATAGTACTGTTCAATTGAAGAGGCGGTTTGAAATCCAAAGAACGCGGCTAAAAACTGGGAGTGTAAAATACTGGTCGGAATATGGTTAAAGGGGTTGTCTCACTCCATCAATTCATCTACTTCAGTCCTGTTTTCTCGGTTTCTTTTTTGAATTTAGAGGTGTGTTTACTGGCTTCTAGTGGCCTGCGGTCTGTAGCTATAGTCACCAGTGCTGGCAGCCTATCAGGAGAGATCAAACAGGTCTGTAGCTATAGCGACAAGAACTGGCAGCCTATCAGGAGAGATCGAACAGGTCTGTAGCTATAATGAACAGCACTGGCAGCCTATCAGGAGAGAGCGAACAGGTCTGTAGCTATAGCGACCAGCGCTGGCAGCCTATCAGGAGAGATCTAATAGGTCTGTAGCTATAGCGACCAGCGCTGGCAGCCGATCATGAGAGACTGAACAGGTCTGTAGCTATAGCGACCAGCGCTGGCAGCCTATAAGGAGAGATCAAACAGGTCTGCAGCTATAGCGACCAGCGCTGGCAGCCTATCAGGAGAGATCTAATAGGTCTGTAGCTATAGCGACCAGCGCTGGCAGCCGATCATGAGAGACTGAACAGGTCTGTAGCTATAGCTACCAGCGATGGCAGCCTATAAGGTTAGATCAAACAGGTCTGGAGCTTTAGCGACCAACGCTGGCAGCCTATAAGGAGAGATCAAATAGGTCTGCAGCTATAGCAACCAGTGCTAACAGCCTATCAGGAGAGATCAAACAGGTCTGTAGCTGTAGCGACCAGCGCTGGCAGCCTATCAGAAGAGATGGAACAGGTCTGTAGCTATAGCGACCAGTGCTGACAGCCTATCAGGAGAGATCAAACAGGTCTGTAGCTGTAGCGACCAGTGATGGCAGCCTATCAGGAGAGATCAAACAGGTCTGTAGCTGTAGCGACCAGTGCTGGCAGCCTATCAGGAGAGATGGAACAGGTCTGTAGCTATAGCGACCAGCACTGGCAGCCTATCAGGAGCAATCAAACAGGTCTGTAGCTATAGCTCCAGCACTGGCAGCTTATCAGGAGAGATCGAACAGGTATGTAGCTATAGCGACCAGCGCTGGCAGCTTATCAAGAGAAATCTAACAGGTCTGTAGCTATAGCGACCAGCGCTGGCAGCCTATCAGGAGAGATCGAACAGGTCTGTAGCTATATTGACTAGCGCTGGCAGCCTATCATGAGAGATCTAATAGGTCTATAGCTATAGCAATCAGCACTGGCAGCCTATCAGGAGAGATCTAATAGGTCTGTAGCTATAGCAACCAGCACTGGCAGCTTATCAAGAGAAATCTAACAGGTCTGTAGCTATAGCAACCAGCGCTGGCAGCTTATCAAGAGAAATCTAACAGGTCTGTAGCTATAGCGACCAGCGCTGGCAGCCTATCAGGAGAGATCAAACAGGTCTGTAGCTATAGTGACCAGTGCTGGCAGCCTATCAGGAGAGATTGAACAGGTCTGTAGCTATAGTGACCTGAGGAGCTGATGCAGCCCATACAAGAGGGGATATCTAGGAATAGGTAGGACACTGTTAATGGACACATATTGCAAAGTGACTTGTTTTTGCAAGATCTTTAACATTAAAAGCAGCAATCCCTTTAAAATCCAACAAGTATTTTGTCCTGTGCCATGTGCACATACCCTTACCAGGGTCTTTTGACAGTAGGCCGTCAGGCTCGATATCCAATAGGTAGAAAATCCACGGCACACCTTAAGAAATTGTTGCAAACTTGATTTTAGTCAATTCGTATAAGGCATTATACATGTGATTATCAGCTCTACTTATACAGGAATATGCATCAAAGAAGGAAGGACAATCCCCCGGTCCTACGTTTCGGCCAGGTGGGCCTTCATCCCAAGGGACCTGATAGGTGGGAATAAGGAGCCTAGAGCAGGAGAGTGTCCCCCACTGGGATCCTTACTCCCACCTCTCAGGTCCCTTGTTCTAAGCTCCCTATGAATGTAATCAGTCTGGTGCATCCAATCAGATGAGAACTCGTTGTACCGGGACCAGATCCAAAAATCAGGAATTATGTAATGAACTGTAACAGACAACAATGCGGATAATTTCATCTTGGAGCAGTAATAACCCCCAGTGAGTACAGAAAAAACATTCTAACTACTTTTACATTCTCATTCAGTCTTTTTTCAAACTTTTTTTTTTTTATAATTAGTGGAACATTAAACTGTGTTGAACTTTTCTAAATTTGTTTTCCAAGAAACATAGAACAAGTGAAAATCTTAATTTCCGGCTTATTATTGAGAATGTTCCACCCAACAAATGATCACTCAGCAGTTCGTTTTGCCACCCGTCTAAATGTTCTTCAGCGGCTATGTTTGCTCACACGTAAAAATAGCAATGGGACCCATAGGCGTCACTATAGCCATAGAGGCTGCTATGGGGCCCAAAGGTTTAGGGGGCCCCAATCAGGTAGAACATTGTAGGGAACAAGTAGTTGGTGGCTCTCAGCTCTTCACCAATACTATGTGTGTTCCCTGATATATGGCGGGATTATTATTTATACCTTTAGCTATTGCTACCTACTCTGTGGTTTTAGTTTATTGTCATTAGGTGGCGGGGCCCCATGAATTGTAGTTACGCCCCTGGGACCCCGATGTTCTTAAAAACAGTGGGAGTCCAACCTACTAAACCAGTGACATATACACTATGGGCCTCATAGCAACCAATCAGAGATCATAGCAACCAATCAGAGCTCAGAGTGATCAATCAGAGCCCATAGCAACCAATCAGCGCTCATAGCAACCAATCAGAGCCGCCCATAGCAACCAATTAGAACCCATAGCAACCAGTCAGAGCTCATAGCAACCAATCAAAGCTCAGAGCAACTACCAGAGCCACCCACAGTAACCAATCAGAGCTCATAGAAACAAATCAGAGCCCATATAACCAATCGGAGCCCATAGCAACCAATCAGAGATCATAGCAACCAATCAGAGCTCATAGCAACCACCAGGACCCATAGCAACCAATTAGAAACCATAGCAACCAGAGCCCATAGCAACCAATCAGAGCTCATAGGAACCAATCAAAGCCCATAGCAACCAAGCAGAGCTTCCCTTTCATTCCATACAGCTTAGTAAAAATGAAAGCTGAGTTCTGATTGATTGCTATAAGCTCTGATTGGTCGCTATGGACTCTGATTGGTTGCTGTAAGCTCTGATTGGTTGCTATGGGCTGATTGGTTGCTAAGAGCTCTGATTGGTTGCTATAGACTCTGATTGGTTGCTGTATGATTGGTTGCATGCCTGGATTGGTTGCTATGAGCTCTGATTGGTTTGTGCTATGGGCTACTGATTGGTTGAGCTTGAGGCTATGGCTCTGATTGGTTGCTATGGACACTGATTGGTTGCTATGAGCTCTGATTGGTTGCTATCGGCTCTGATTGGTCGCTATGAGCGCTGATTGGTTGCTATGAACTCTGATTGTTTGCTATAAGCTCTGATTGGTTGCTATGGGCTCTGATTGGTCGCTATGGGCTCTGATTGGTCGCTATGGGCTCTGATTGGTTTCTATGGGCAACAAAGAAAATCTTAGACCTAGTCAGTTTTTATACATGTACCCCTATGTTTTATCATAGGCAAACTAGAGCCAAAAAACATCAGAACATATTGGGCATAATGTATGAAACCTATCTAGCAGTAAGACTGTCTTTTTTTGACATACAACCAATCAGAGCTCAGCTTTCATTTCATATGGTGCTCTGGAAATATGAAAGCTGAAGCTCTGATTGGTGCTTGGGCAACAAAGACAGTTTTCCCTGCTAGACAGTTTTTCATACATTAGGCCCATAGTGCTGTAATACTAGAGATAAGCGGTGAATATTGGTCACCATCCAGTGTGTGAGCCACTTACAGACACTCTTATACCGCATACTATCGCCATGTGGGGTCTTTCTCCTCACTGGACTAATGAGCGGAGCTACAGTTGCTAGGCGCGCTCTGAAAACTAAAGCCGCTTCCTCCAGCTGAGCTATAGATTGTATATACTGTATCCACACCACATATATACTGATTGTGTCAGTGTACAGCCCTCAGTCTCCTTTCTACTCTGCAGAGCCGTCCCTCACACCACAAGTCTGTCAGTTCAGCTGTTATTTCACCAACCAGGAAGTCACTCAGAGTCTGTCCTACTTCCTGTAGGACAAGTGTTTGCACAGCAAAGAGCCCGGCGGCCATTTTGTTCTTCTATAATGATTATCCCCTAGACAAAACGAGCAGACTTTTTCTAAGAAAGTTATTTTAGGGTTTTTTCATTTTACATGTAGTTCATCTGTTAGTTTTTCTTTTCCAGAGAACCCCAGAAAATAGCAATTTAAAATATTTTTAAACTATCTATCTTTATCTATCTTTCTACATGCCAACTCTCTGTTTTTTGGCAGGGGGGGGGGTCCCCTAATGGGGGACACCCCCCCACACCGGCAGAGTTTGCAAACCTCCCGCGCCAGCAGGGGAACGGGGGTTCTTTGAATGGCCGCGGGCGCTTCGCTGGGGCCGGTCCGACCGGCGAGTGAAGCGGCCGCAGCGGCCGCTCACCCGTCTGGCAAGTCTCACGGTGCAGGGAGGAGGCAGGAGGGATCGCTCCCTCCTCCCTTCTCCCCCTGTATGTACAGCGCCCGTGGCGCTGTACATACAGATCAGCGTCCAGGGGGGGGTGACACGCGGCTGCACTCACTCCCCTGCAACGCTGATGGCGGCCGGAGATGTCCGGAGCTGGCCGGCTGCAGGGCCTGGTGAGTAAGTGGCTTTTTTTTTTATTTTTATTAGTATAGGGGGGCATTTTGGGCTAATGGGGGCATTACCTGACTACAAAGGGGGCTCTACCTGGCTACAAAGGGGGCATTACCTGACAAAAAGGGGGGCCTTACCTGGCTACAACGGGGGCATCTACCTGACTGCAAAGGGGGGCCTCTCCTGGCTAAAAAGGGGGCTCTCCCTGGCTAAAAAAAGGGGGCTCTACCTGGCTAAAAGGGGGGGATCACCGGGTGAAGGGGGGAATCCTATCTTTTATCTATCTATCTCATATCTATCTATCATTTTTCTACCATCTATCTCATTATATTCATATTATCATCCACTTCATCTCATATCTATATCCCATATATATCTATCTCATATTTTATCCACTATCATCTCATATCTATCTAACCTCATATCATCTATCTTCCCATTTTAAACTATCCATACATCCCAAAATCCCCCCCGTTTTTGGCGGGGGGGTTCCCGTTTATTTGGGGTCCCCTCTCGCCTCCCCGGGGGAGTTGGCTTTCCCTCCCCCGCCACAGGCGGCGGGGCTCTTTAAATGTCCGCGGCGCCGGGTAGCGCTGTGCGCTCTCTGGCGCCGCCGGGGCCCTACGGGGGGTAAGCGGGGCCCCCTGCGCCCCCTTCAAAACCCCCCGGGGGCTCGCTGGCAGGGAGGAGGGAGAAGGGGGCGCTCCCCCCCCCCCTGTATGTCCGGGCCCCCGGTGTGTGGCCCCACTACAGGGCAGCGGCGCAGGGGGGAAATGACGCGCGGTGCAGGGGGGGTGACGCCGGGCTGCTCTCACTTCCCCCTGCGCCGCTGAGGGGATGGTCGGGAGCTGGGAGGCTGCAGGAGCCTGGTGAGGAAGGGATTTTTATTATTTTATTTTTAAAAAGTTAGGGGGGCTTCTGCCCGGAAACATGGGGGCACTACCTCAAAAATGGGGGGGCTTCGGCAACAGAGGGGGGGACACCTGGCAACGAGGGAAAAATTCCGGAACGAGGGGGCATACCTGGCAACAGAGGGGGCATTACCCGGCAACAATGGGGGAACCTGGCAACAGAGGGGGGACAACCTGGCAACAGAGGGGGCACACTGGCTACAAGGGGGCACTACCTGGCAACAGAGGGGACCTACCTGGCAACAGAGGGGGGATCTACCTGGGTACAGTGGGGGCATCTACCTGGCAAAGAGGGGATCGACCTGGCAACGAGGGGGCACTACCTGGCAACAATGGGGGCAAAACCTGGCAAAAGAGGGGGCACTACCTGCAAAAGAGGGGGCACTAGTGGCAAACAATGGGGGCACTACCTGGGAACAATGGGGGCACCTACCCCGGCAACAATGGGGCACTAAGGCAACGAGGGGGCACTACCTGGCAACAAAGGGGGGGATCTACCTGGCAACAAGGGGGCATCTACCTGGCAACAATGGGGGCACTACCTGGAACAGAGGGGGGGATCTACCTGGGAAAAGAGGGGGGGACACCGGGAACAGAGGGGGCACTAGTGGCAAAAGGGGGGGCCCTGCTGGAAAAACAATGGGGGCACTCCCTGGAACAAGGGGGCCCCACCCATGGCTAAAAAGGGGGGACCTCCGGGCTAAGAGGGCTCTCCCGGGCTACAGAGAGGGCATCTCCTGCCTGAAGGGGGCATTTCCCTGTTTGGGGGTTATCCTGCTTTAAAAGGGGCCAAACCTGCTTTTTTCCAAACCCGTTTTGCGTTAGGTGGGGTGGGGGTGGGCTTTTTGAAGGGGGGGTCATACCGGAAAGATGGGCGTGTATGCAAAATTTTTCCCCAGCGCGCTTAGCGCGCCGCCGTCTAAGTCTCCTGTTTTTTTTTTAAAAAGTTGGCAACTTGTACTTCCCTCCCTCCCTCCCTCCCGCGTCGCCGTCCCGGTTTTTTCTTCAGCGGGTGCGCACCAGGCCCCGGGGGGGCAGCGTGTGACGCGCCGGGCCGGGCGTGCACCCCGGCCCGCGCCAAGACCCGCATCCTGAGGGGCCCAAAAGTTACCCCGGGGAGCCTTGCTCCGTGAAGCCAACTGTATGTGGTTTGGCGGACCCATAAGTTAGTCCCCCCCCCGTGCCGTCGCCAAGGTCCTAAGCCGCAAAGCCGTAGCTTGGGACTGGTCGGCTTAGGCCCCTAACGATCGGCGGCGGCGGGGATAGCGGCGGCGGGGGGACTCCCATACTACTATCTTTATCATCTTCCCAATTCATTTTTTTTAATCTTTTTTATTATGAACCCCATATCTTGATCTAAAACTAAAACATCTTCATCTTAATATTCATCTCTTCATTTAATGTCTTACTTATCCTTCGGGGGACCCTATTCTTTCAGAGACTCATGAGTCAGAAATATGACTAGTTCTGTAGCTGTTGGCTCAGGGCTACATCACTGCACAACTCAATAGACTTGGTTTTCTGAGATACAATGAAACTTGATAACAGGGGCTACCAGATTTGTAATGGAAGTCATCAGAGGCGTAACACACATAGCACAGCTCTTGGTCTCCAGTGCAAAATCTATGGTAGGGCCCCCACCTAACCATGTACCACTTACAAAAAGGGTGCATACCTCCCAATTTTAGGCTTTTCACAGGTTAATTGGGGACGAAATTTACCCCGAAATTTTCCCCATGTGGCGGGGGGCGGGGGAGCGGGGGGTTAAGCAGGGGGCCGGCACTTCCCGGGCCCAAACATCACTCTACGGGCTTTTAAGCCGCTAAAAAGGGGCATGGAATTTCTCCCCGCCCCCCGGGCTTCGCCAAGCAGGGAGGGGATGTAATCCAAGTTTCAAAAGAACTGTAAATTCGAAAGAAGGGCCTTTTTTGGGCCCGAAATTGGCGCCTTTGGGGTAATTGGGGGACCAAAAACACGGCCCCTTTTAAAAGGCCGCGTAAACGCCTTTGAGTTTGCAAAAAGGGACACATCAGGCCCCGCCTCTAACCACGACCCAAAAATATATGCCTAAAAAACAGCAATTTTCAGGATTGCTTGTTCCAATGATGAAATTTTAAATACGTTTTTTGCTATGTAAATACGCTAGGAAGCAATCAGATACTTTTTACTCAATATAGTCATTTTATTGACATAATTTTTTCCCCAAAGAAAAAGGAAAACATTTTTGTGTGAGGGAAAGAGGGACAAGGGTTAAAAATGGACTGTTCCTCCAAAATAGGGACATTTTGGAGGTTGCGGTGCTTTCCCCAGAATAAAGGGCCCTTTGGGCCCCCCAGCCTTGGGCCCCCGGGTAGCGACTGCTACTCTGCCCCCCCTTCTACTCTCCGGGAAAAACCCATCTTGGGTCATGAGCTTCCCGAAAAAGGGTATATTATGAAATAGCGAGTGAAATTTATTCTCGAATTTTCGGAGGAGCTGTTTTTTTTTTAGTGAGGGTATTGTATGTTGTGGGTGGAGTTCCCCTTTAAGAGTCCCTTGTCGATGGTTTCGCCTCTTCGGAGTGCCGCCATGTGTTATTTGTCCTGTGATGTACATCTGAGCGATGTCTGGACAGCTGCTGCGCCACAAAAATTCTGTTTCCCACCGTTTCCAGCTGTTCGGGGTCTTCAGAGAACAGAAGGTGGAGCTCTGTCACACAGCTGCTCGCAACGAGGAGGAAAAAAAAACGTCCCGGGTGCCTTTTCCATTTCAGTAATTTAACGATCAGGAGGATTGGGAAAAAAAAATACCTGGGGGCGCCCAAAGGGGTCTGCAAGCTTGCTGAACTGGGGTTTAGCCGGGTTTTTGAAAGCATCCCGCATACTTCAACTACAGCAACCTTTTTTTTATGGACCCGTCCCGGTATATAAAGCCTCAGTGTTTTAGGGGCCAGCATGGGTGTGAAGCGCGGGAAACCCCGGCCGTCCATCCTCCTGTACTCCGTTCCCGGACATCTTATCAGCCCCTTATTCTCCTATCGGAGGCTTAAAGGGGGGTTTTCGCCATCATTTTTTTTTTCCTCATCCCCTTTTTTCATTTCTTTTTGAAAATTTTTTTGGTTCTACTGGCCCGCATGACGAGCTTTCTGAGGGCCTAAGCAACCCGCACTGGCAGCCTATTGAAGGATCGAACAGGTCTGAGCTATAGGACCACAGTGGGCCTATCAGGGGAGTAACTGGTTTAGCTATAGCAACCCCCCGGCGCCCATCAGGGGAGTTTCAACAGGTTGTGCCTTTTGAGACCAGTGCTGGGACAACAGGAGAGATCTAGGTCTGTAGTATGAACCATGCGGGAAACCCACAGGGGAGTTTCAGGGCTGTAGCTAAGTGCCCCGCGTGGAGCCCTTAGGAGAGATCGAACAAGTCTGTAGCATAGCAACCAGCCTGGGGCCCATCGGGGAGATGGAAAAAGGGCGTAGCTTAGTTACCGTGTGGCGTGTATCAGGGGGATCTAACAGGTCTGAGTTGTGCAACGCGGCGTGACAGGAGAAATCGAAAAAGGTCTGTAGAAAAGGGCCAGTGCTGGCCCTATCGGAAGACCGAACAGGTCTGTATTAGTGAAGCCCTGGGGCCTTCAGGGAGAAGACAAGTCGAAACTTTTAGTGACCGCACAGGCCTATCGGAAGTACAAAAGGTCGTAGCTATAGCAACCGGTGGGAGTCTTTCGGGGGAGATTTTAACAGGTCTGGGGCCCCAAGGACCCGGGGTGATGCAGCCCAAAAAAGGGGGTTTTCTAGGGAAAAGGAGGACACGTTGATGGACAATTTTGCAAGTGACTTGTTTTTTCAAGTGTTAAAATAAAAAGCAGCTATCCTTGTAGTGAGACGACCCCTTTAAGGAGAACGTTATTAAAAAAAAGATAGGCGCTGGGATTAAGGAGATAAACCATGAAAAGGGGCCCTGCCCCTTTCACGGGATTAGCTTTTACTTTTCCAAAAAAAAGACGCCCTTTTGGTTTCGCTCCTTGCCCCATGGGGACATGATGACCGGCACAGAGAGGCCGTTCTAAAAATAGCTTTTAAAACCCGTGTAGTGCTCCACAATAAAGGGGCCTTTTATAAGGTCAAAATTTGGACTTTTGTTCCACTACACAATCAAGCCCGGTAGACCACCCGTAAATTGGTTGGGTGTTCCTTTTCCCGTTTTGCCATCCTCCCGTCTTTAAAGTTGACCATAGGGTTGTGGTGCGAACCCCCCGAACCCCCCCATTTAGGGGCATTAAAAATTTGGGCCCAAAAATTACTTAATTTTTGGGGCGCTGCTCTATTCTAGGGAAACGGGGGTGTGCTTTTTTGGGGGAAAGGCCCCAGAATATGGCCCGCCCGTACTAATTCGCCCTTGTGTCTACTCAGACGATAAACAAACCGGGGGAATTAGGATTTTTTTTGCCTTTTTTGCGCGCTTAGCAGGTAGAATGCGCTGAATTATGAACTGTTCTATGCGGGTCTAGATTTTTGCGCTTTTAGCTATTTAAAATGAAACCCTTTTGGCTGGGAAGCCACTTTAATGTGCTTCCTGTTCCAGCTTTAAAGCGCCTGGATTAACCTATGAAGTATAAATGTGTAGCTTCGTACGTTGTGTGCGGCCCCCAGCGGCCCATTATTTCAAAGTGCCGCAGGGGACTGTAAAACGCCCCCGATATTGGTTACCTTTCCTTGCGGCGGGTTTCCGGGAAAACCCCCGGGGCCCCTTAGACTCCGTCCCCCGGGGTGGCTCCCCCCCTTTCCCTCCCTTTTCCCGCAGTGATCACTTAGGATCCAGAAATATCCTGCGGTTGCGCTCTACGCCATTAGAACATTACACGTGTGCTATGCCTTGCGTAACATAGCATATCTTTGGTGCATATCCTTAGTGCATAGCATATCTTCGGCGCATTCAAAAGTGCCATGCATGGTGCAAGGTTTGGCGTACGACTGTTCATACATATATAGAACAAGGGTACGCAGTTTTTTGGCGCAATATACACCCCCAAAAAAATGTTGAATCCCCGTTCATACATGTCGCCCTTAATCTTTATTGAGACACATTAAAATACATACAGGAGATTATGAGAACAGCCAAGAACAAGATCACAATATGGCAGCAAAATATATTGTATAAAATGTATTGTAAAATTATAGGATATTAATAAATGGAAATGACTATTTTTTTGTTATTTTAGATGCTATAAAATTGCAAAAGTAAACATGCCCCAAAACTGCAGAGTGCAGGCTGCCGTTTATCTCTCATTTCCATCTATCAACTGATTTGGGTGCCTCAATCAACCAATGACCCACAAAAACTCTTATTCTACCTTCTCACACATTCTTCTTCCTGTGTCTAGGACTCCTTCCATGCTGCACCTATTCTGTGGCACCTATTCAGTGTCGGACTGGGGTGCCTAGGGCCCACAGGTGGAGTTGAAGAATGACAGCACCTGGGGTTGTACACTTGCTCAGCAGTTAGTGTGTGTGATTACTAATGAGTACAGAGAACTGGAGTAGAATGACAGCACCTGGGGTTGAGCACTCGCTCAGCAGTTAGTGTGTGTGATTACTAATGAGTAAGGGGGAAACGGGAGTAGAAATGACAGCACCTGGGGTTGAACACTCTCTCAGCAGTGAGTGTGTGTTATTACTGAGGAGTACAGAACACAGGAGTAGAATGACAGCACCTGGGATTGAACACTCGCTCAGCAGGGAGTGTTTGTGATTACTAAGGAGAACAGAGGACAGGAGTAGAATGACAGCACCTGGGGTTGAACACTTGCTCAGCAGTGAGTGTGTGTGATTACTAAGGCGAAGAGAGGACAGGAGTAGAATGACAGCACCTGGGGTTGAACACTTGCTCAGCATTGAGTGTGTGTGATTACTAGGTAGGGAAGAGACTTGACAGATGCTGCCTGAGAGGAAAGGTGATGTCTGAGCATGTGCGGCCAGGACTGAGGAGCTCTCATCACTGGTCGTATCCCCTGGAGACGAGCTCTACACTATGGATCACTAAGGGAGCAGCTAAAACCAAAATGCTATAGAATTTGTAATGATGATGAATAGTGAACAGGTTTATTATTTAATTTGCAAGCTTCCATCATCAATTTTACTTTGTGGCAAAAACTCCTTTAATTTGAATGGGGTTTCTATTTGGGCTAAGAGGGAATTGTGATTGCTACCCTTGGTTTCGATGTGGAGTTAACCGACAGGTAATGGTGTTTTAGGACTAGTGGAATTAAGGTAGAAGGTACATATCCAAATACATGAAAATGGCTTATACCATCAATGACCGCTCTGCCCTGGTTGCACGGTCTATAGGTTGACACATTTGTGATGATAATACGCTTACACAATATTTTATCGTTGCATATTTAGATGTTTAATGAAGTCAGCAGTTGTGGCCTTTTTCCCCCAAGTTGGTTGCCAACGTCTTATTAAGGTAAGAATTAGCATGGGAGTTGGTGGTTGGGCTACAGCCCATGAAAGGTCCTTCCATCCTTCACAGTCATGTTTTCTTGCCCAAAAAGTTTGAAATATTCTCGTGTTCCAAGTAACGTCTTGTACAAGAACAAGGAGTAAACTGGAAGAGATCTCAGACGACTCAATGATTTGTCTGGTGACTTTATGTGTTGTTAATGATAACAGCATTATTGGACTAGACTGTATAAGATCACGGCGCTGGTGTCCTTGTGGAAGAGGAAAATCATACAACCTCTAAAACCGAAATATCAACTTCCAAGAATTTACATTTTGTTTGTACAGACGTTAGAGGAATATAAAAACTTTTCATCCTCTTACTTTTAAACATATCAATTATAACCATAATATGGGGAGAAAGTTTATGGCACAAAACCAACTACAAGTCTCCCAAGGCTGCTTTCACACAGTCCATTTTTCGTGTGTTTTTTGATGATTTTTTATTTTTTTTTTGTTTGCAGAAATGCACAGAATTAAAGTGGATTTATCGCTTCATCAGTTCGTCTGTTTTCTTGTAGCTTCATTTTCTCAGTTCCTCAAATCTAGGGGCGTTTCTTCTCCTCCCAGCTGGGAGTTTCTTAACTGAAGGGGGATGACATCATCCCCCCTCTTCACTGTTCATGCTCGCTCCTGAGTCAGTGTGTTTGTTTGAGATCAGTGGGAGGGGATAGCACATCCCTGCCCCCCCCCTCTCTGTCTGAGTCCACATGTCACTGTGTCGTTCCTCTCCCTATGAAGTCTTATTTTGTAAGAGCTGTTTGTTTACATACCACAGGCCTGCATTCAGTCTAGACAGTCTTCTATGATCTCAGTGAACTGTTCTCTTCTCCTCTCACAGCTGGGGGTTTGTTACAGTTGAATCCAGTCTTCTATGAACTCATCCAGAGCAGCACAGATCTGTCTCCTTTCTATGTTTACACACAGGAGCATTAGGCACCGAGAACAATTGTTTTCTGATTATAGAAGCAGCTGCAATGTCACTGAGGAGCTGTTGGCTGTGCTGAATAAAATGCTGCCGGCCCCTTATTCTGAGTAAGAGAGGCAGGAATGCGCGCTCCCGTGAATACGACCGGGTGACCAGAATGTAAATTAGTAGAGCCGTCAGCCAATGAAATGCAAGGAGGTGTATTCTGACCGGCACTGAGGAACCGTTTTTAAAGAAAATGAAGATAAGGGAGACTGTGAAAACAAGACAGCTGTGCTAATGACATCCAATTGCAAAGTTGCTTGTTTTCACTGTCCCCTTATTCTGAAGACCATTTAATGTAATGATACAACCCCTTTAATTGCTGTACATATCTGCAACAAACACACAAAAAATGCAACGTGTGAAAGCAATGGAAGCTTATACACGAAGGTGAATGAGGTCAGAAGATTTATATTGGTGATCTCTACTGCAGGGCTGCCATCAGTCATTGATTAACCATTTCAGGGCCCCATACAGCCAAATCAAATGGGGCCCACACCCATTACTAGTTCCTATTTTTTAACATATCAGTGACAGGAGTACTGCCCTATTGGCACCCCTGAATACGTGGGGTAATGTTTGCGTTACACTGGACTATTCATGATTTTTAGCTTATTGGTGGCTTAAAGAACTTACATTTACATTTTTTCTCCAGAGCTTTCTCTATCTTAGATTTGTTAGATGATACCAGAATATAACTATGATGATAATATCAATATGTACAAGAATAAAACTACTGTAATACTGCCCCCTATGTACAAGAATATAACTACTATAATACTGCTCTCTATGTATAAGAATATAACTACTATAATACTGCTCCTATGTACAAGAATATAACTATTATAATACTGCCCCTATGCATAAGAATATAACTACTATAATACTGCCCGTATGTATAAGAATATAACTACTATAATACTACCTCCTATGTATAAAAATATAACTACTATAATACTGTGTCCTATGTACAAGAATATAACTACTATAATACTGTCCTCTATGTATAAGAATATAGCTACTATAATACTGCCCCTATGTACAGGAATATAACTACTATAATACTGCTGCTATGTACAAGAATATAACTACTATAATACTGCCCCCTATGTACAAGAATATAACTACTATAATACTGTCCTCTATGTATAAGAATATAACTACTATAATACTGCTCCTATGTACAGGAATATAACTACTATAATACTGCTCCTTATGTACAAGAATATAACTACTATAATACTGCCCCCTATGTACAAGAATATAACTACTATAATACTGCCCCCTATGTACAAGAATATAACTGCTATAATATTGCCCCATGTATAAAAATATAACTACTATAATACTGCGTCCTATGTAGAAGAATATAACTACTATAATACTACCTCCTATGTATAAAAATATAACTACTATAATACTGCCCCCTATAGTAGCAGAGCAGGCACTACAAGTCCCAGCAGAGAGCACATTGCAGCAGGACTGTGGACTCATCCCTGGAGGGATCTGTGCAGCAGCAGAGCAGGGTTCACAGGTGATACCTGTGCAGGGTAATTGCTGCCCTGTAGTGCAGGATACTCAGGAGTCTGCATTGCAAGGCTCTCAGGACTCTGCTCTGCAGGACTCTACTACTAATGTTTCTGACATGTCTGGCTCTGATGTTGTTGAGGGCTCTGTGTCTGGTAATGCTCCTGCAGGGGATAATGTCACCATCATGTTCTGGAACGAAGCCGTCCCCTACCAGGACATTGTGCTCTGGCTCAGGAGACACTGTGACCCTGTCTCTGACCTCACTAAGACCAGGGATGAGGATGGAGTCTGGACTGGAGGGTGGAAGGTCCTAGTTAAGCTGCGTCAGGAGCACAATGTCACCCACCATCTGCCCAACTCCTTCTTCATCGGCCGGGAGAAGGGCGTCTGCTTCTACCCTGGTCAGCCCCGGAAATGCTTTAAATGTGGGAGGCCCGGGCATATAGCGAGCGTGTGCACCGTGGTGAAGTGTAACCTGTGTGGGGAGGAGGGCCATGTCAGTGCCACGTGCCAAAACATTAGGTGCAACTTGTGTGGAGAAATCGGTCATGCCCATAGAGATTGCCCCAACGCCTGGCATAACATCTGCAGGGACTCCCCTGATGAGGGCTTACTGGAGGGGGCAGACAACCCAGATGACCTGGAGGAGGTGGCCTTGTTGACCCAGCCAGAACCACAGCCTGACACAGGTAACCAGCCAGACCAACCACAGGCAGGGGTCATAGAGGGGAGCATGGAGGTGGCAGAGCAGGATGGACAGCACCCAGTTAGCACCTCTACTCCAGGCCCAACATCTAACGTCAGAGAGAGAGTGACCAAACAAAGTAAGAGGAAAAAGAATAAATCCACCTTAAAACCTGAGGAAGAATGGACTCTTGTCCAAAGATCTGGTGGGAAGAAGGTGAATAAGGGTGAGGGCGCGATGCTGCTCTCCAACAGGTACAGTGTCCTAACTGATGAGGAAGCTGAGGCAGAGCTAGAACGGGAACTAAAGCAAATAATAGAGGAGTATGATGGGGACCCGGAGAATGATACCCAAGAGAAGGGCCCACCAGTAATTCAGAATGGAGACAGGTGTAGGAGGAGGTTGATTCTGACCTATGACCATTGCCACCCTGATCATGACAATAGAGATAGGAAGAAGCATAGAGTGAAAAATAAGGCAAATTATGTCCGGTATAAATGTGATACATTTCTTTATTAGCTTGTGTGGTCCTTTTTCTCCAATAGTTTGACTCTTTATGTTGCATTACTCCCCTTTTCTTTAGTTTGATTACAAAGTATTAATTTGTTGTTATTGATGGCATTATTGTGTTGATGATGTACTGTTCGTTTACACAATAAAATATTGCCCCTATGTACAAGAAATAAACTTCTTAAAACTTCCTCAATGTACAAATTTAACTACTATAATACTGCCCTCTATGTACAAGAATATAACTACTATAATACTGCCTCCTATGTACAAGAATATAACTACTATAATACTGCTCCTATGTACAAGAATATAACTACTATAATACTGCTCCCTATGTACAAGAATATAACTACTATAATACTGCTACCTACGTACACGAAAATAACTACTATAGTACTGCTCCTATGTACAAGAATGTAACTACTATAATACTGCCCCTTATGTACAAGAATATAACTCTATAATGCTGCTCCTATGTACAAGAAATATAACGTACTATAATACTGATCCTATGTACAAGAATATAATACTATAATACTGCCCCCTATGTTCATAGAATATAACTACTATAATATTGCCCCTATGTACAAGAATATAACTACTATATATACTGCTCCTATGTACAAGAATATAACTACTGTAATACTGCCCCCTATATACAAAGAATATAACTACTATAATACTGCCTCATATGTACAAGAATATAGCTACTATAATACTGCCCCTATGTACAAGAATATAACTACTGTAAAACGCCTCCTATGTACAAGAATAACTTATAAATGCTCCTATGTACAAGAATATAACTACTATAATACTGCCCCTATGTACAAGAATATAACTACTATAATACTGCCCTATTGTACAAGAATATAACTAAATACTGTCATCTATGTAAAGATATAACTACTATAATACTGCCATATGTACAAGATATAACTACTATAACTGCCCCTATGTACAAGAATATAACTACTATAATTACTTCCCCTATGTACAAGAATATAACTACTATAATACTGCTCCCTATGTACAAGAATATAACTACTATAATACTGCTCAATGTGCAAAAATATATAAACTATGATACTCCCCCTATAGACAAGAATATAACTATTACACCACTGCCCCCTATAGCCACAAATATGTATCTGAAAAAGAAAGCGAACTTTCATATGTTTCTGGAATTGTCTATTTAAGGGACATTATAGAGAACCTCAGGAGTGCAGTTACATCGCCCCATTCTGTAGGGAGCGCGTTCGGTCTCCTCTCACAGGACAGCGCATCATATCTGTGACAACCATTTTCGCACACCTCCCTTAAGAGCAAAACACATTAAGAAACTTCTAGCCGGAGCCTCGGAGAATGTCATAGCACAGAGTGGGCAGCTGGCCGAGCAGAAGACATGGAAATGAGACAACTGTCCTCCGGGGAAGGAGAGAGGGAGAAAGCTAAGAGAGTACGATGAAGTAGATCACAGCACAGAGGGGGGCACCATGGATATGCCGAAAACAGAACATACGGGATGATGGAATAGGTCTATTCATGGGACGTCATACATGGCACAGAAAGTGAGGCACATGTAGCCTGCTGGCCGTGAAACATTATGTATACCCAGCTACAGAGGAAGTATATATTGGGCAGAGGCTGGTGAGGCACCATAAGTTGGACACAGTACAGCAATGTCATTTCAGCATTGCACAGACTTGTCCTTTCAGCAGTGTTTAGCTTTATTATTTAAAGGGTTTTTCTTACTATAAAGATTTGCTTTCAACATAAAGGGACAGTTAAAGGAAGACTTTTTCTAAATACATTGGTCGTACTTGGCCGTGTCCCTGGCTTCCTTTGCTGCTCTGAACTCACCTATCCTCACTCCTGCTCCGGTCCACGATCCGGCGCACACTGTGGTTCTGTTATTTGGCTAGCCCGGATGGCGGGAATTAAGGGGTGGGGTTTACTGTCAGAATTCACGCCGCGGCCCCTGTCTCGGACCACAGATATGTCCATGCCTCTGTGTGGCCCCTGTTCCCGTCACTGTCCATGCCACGGCTCCCGTTGTGGACCGCTGGCTTGGCCGTGTCCCTGCTGTGTCCCTGGCTCCCTTTGCTGCTCTGAACTCACCTGTCCTCGCTCCTGCTCCGGTCCACACTGTGGTTCTGTTATTTGGCTAAGGTGAAGTGATATTATTTGGCCACTATAATACAATTACGGCATTTGGGTACTATAGGCGCTGCATGAACAATCGTTGCCCTGTTCTATAGATGTAGGAATAGTCGTACACCAAAACCTGGAACGTTCTGCTCCAGACACAACACTTTTAAATGTTTGGTGCAAAACTGTTGCACAAACCCATACTTTGGCTGAGACAAATTTTAGGGCATAACACTCTATGTGCCAATGTTTAGTGCAAGACTTTTTCTAAATACATTGGTCAATGGATTTTACTTTAGTGATGAGAGAAGAGACATTTTATGTGCTCTGAGTGCACACAGGTTTCTATGGTTAACTGCATACCAGACCATACTCTTTTATCTAATTAGAGGAGAGAGGTTAGAGCAGGGTGTGACGCAATGTATACTAATGCACCTTTATATAACTTTTATACAGGTTGTAGACTTAGCGGCACACTCAGGGATCCCGCCTTTCCCTTTATTAGCCCCTTAACTTGTCTTTTGGCAACGTGCATTTCAGGTCATTCATCTGCAGCGATGTCTTTTGACATCGATGCAGACATCGGGGTTTGTGGCACCCGGGGCCGCAGCTGGGCTAGAAGCAGAGCTGTGTTTCATAGCCCTGTTCCTAGCATAGCCTCTGCAAGCGCCGGGGAGCGGGGGAAACCTCCGCTCCCCGGCCCTTAACCATTTGATTGTCGTGGTCACTGACCGTGGCATAATCAAAGGGTTTTCCCCTGCTCTGTTGGGTGACCGGACAGAGCCTCGGGAACGGCTGCACAGTCAGCCCTGGGGACCTAGAGTAGCCCCAGGGCTTTCTGTATAACAAGCCAGCGATCAGGGCAGACTGTGAGCTGCCCTGACTGCTGCCTGTGTTATACTGACACAGATTATAATGCATTAGTATATATGAATCTGCTGTGTCCCCTGTCCCGTTGTGGACCATGGGTTTGGCAGTGTCTCTGTTGTGTCCCCGGCTCCCTCTGCTGCTCTGAACTCACCTGTCCTTGCTTCTGCTCTGGTCCGCCAGGTTCATACATGTCGCCCTATATGGTGATGTTATATGAAAACTTCTATTTTGTGTTTTTATTTGGGCACAGTATGAAGCAGTTATTTGGTTGCTATATGTTGATGTTATATGAAAGCTTTTATTTCAGCACAGTATGGAGCACTTATTTGGTTGCTCTATGTTGTTATTTAGTCTATTGGTGTTATTTGGGCACAGTTTGGTGCTGATATTTTGGCACTGCATGGCCCAGTTATTTGTTATCATTTTGACCATTCTACTAATTGTACGACTTTTTGACAAACTTTACTATATTGTTCAATTTCATGTTTTACACATATTCTGTTTTTTTTATCTTACTAAAAAATGTGCAAAAGTCACCTCTTTCCGTCGAAGACCTAAATGTGACATTGACTGAACCAATTGGCTCATGTGAAAAGCCCCAAAACTCTTTCCGTTTGGTCACTGTTGTTCTAACCACAGGTTCATAATCCAAATTCAAGCACTTACAAACACTTCAAAACATGGTCAACCATTTGGGCATTCCCTCGGGTATATTTAGATGTCACAAAATGACTAACAAAGCCACAAGGCGAGGGACCCTAAAGCATTCACTACCGGAAGATTGCAGAAAGGTGAGACATTTTGAATATTGAGCCATTTTTGACTATATTCATGAATGTGCACAATTCACATAGACATTAATATTGCTATTACAGGCATGTATATAACCCCCCCATAGGTAGGTAGGTAGTGGGTCACCTGTAGATAGGTAGCCGGGTAGTGGGCAGGTAAGTGTACGTCCCGGCGGTCCCGCCCACGTACAGAGAGGAGGGCCCGACTCCGGTTACAGCGCGTGATGTAAGTAGACACAGCTGTGACCGGGAGCAGGGCCCCCTTCCAGCAGCGCCGGCCCCCACTCAGCATCGCCGCGGGGCCCTATGGTGGACGCGGCGGTCGGCAGCACTGTGCAATATTAGCTATTCTATAATGTGAAATAAGGGGGCCTGCTTGCAGCGGGCCTCTGATTTCACCGGGCCCCATACAGGTGTACCGGCTGTACCCCCTGTACGGCGGCCCTGATTACAGGTTCTAGACAAAAGTGCAGATCTGTCACTTTTCCATTCAGGGTCCGTATGCAATTCGGATGAGAAGAATGCACCTCCACAGAGTTACATGTCCTCCCTATGAGTCAGGTACTCATAGATATAACTGACATGTGGTTAGATTCTTCACTAAGCTGTTTAAATCCTATGGAATGGAATGTGGAGCTGCACCATAAGCATTATTGTCCCTGATATAGCAGAGCTGAATTTGTCATTTAACAATTTTGGATGTGGATCATTTGGGTATCATGATATTAGTAATATGTGCTACTGATATCACCATATCTTGGCTATACTCAGGGCTGGGATGACAGATAGGGCACCACTTCTTCCCACACAGGAAGGGGGGCGCAAGGAAGTATGGAGTAGGCTGAATATTCCATAGGGGGGCGCTATATGCCTTATTTGCCTAGGGCACCACTTCATCCCAGGCAGGAAGGGGATACAAGGAGGTATGGAGTTGGCTGAATATTCCATAGGGGGGGGCGCTATATGCCTTATTTGCATAGGGCACCACTTCTTCCCAGGCAGGAAGGGGGTTCACGGAGGTATGGAGTTGGCTGAATATTCCATGGGGGGCACTATATGCCTTTTTTGCCTATGAAAACCACTTCTTCCCAGGCAGGAAGGGGGTTCAAGGAGGTATGAGGTGGGCTGAATATTCCATAGGGGGTGGGGGGGGGGCGCTATATGCCTTATTTGCCTAGGGCAACCAGAATCTTTCCCAACCGGATACGGGTTTCATTGAGTTAAATAAAAATTTTGGATGAAAAAATAAATTCTTCCATGGTGGCACTATTTGCTTTTTTCCCCTATAAAAAACCCACTTCTTCCCAGGCAGGAAGGGGGTTCAAGGAGGTATGAGGTGGGCTGAATATTCCATTGGGGGTGGGGGTGGGGGGGGGGCGCTATATGCCTTATTTGCCTAGGGCACCAGAATACTTTGTCCCATTCCTGGTTATACTACATCTTCATTGAGTTAAATAAGAATTCTAGAGATGAAAAAAATAAATTCCTTCCCCTGGTCAAGCCACATATTTACTTTGAGGTTGTTATTTAATGCCTACAAATTCGACGTGACTTACAATACATGTATGCCAGGATTGTAGGCGCAGAGAACTTCAGCAAAGCAGCTGAGCCAACTTCTGTGGTTAGGTCAACCTGATGGGATGGTGCCACTTATGTCCTTTGCCCAATACAGGGTTCATGCCATTGTCTCCCTATTAGAACGGGATCAGAGTTTGTGACTTATTTCCAGATTTGGATTCACAAATCATGATATAACGACCCCAGAAAATGATCTCACTGGATCCCAAAATCCCGGATTGAACACTTACTACCGTCCATCATGAGCCATGCATGGTGTCATAGCACCCAACCTCTGCAGAAGGGAGAGATGGACAGGTGTAGGACATGGGTGCCCCTTTTCTAATGTCCACTGAAAACCACAGGGCACCATAACAGTTTAAGCCAACAAGAGGGCCCATATAACAACTACATTTCATTATATGTAAAAATGCAGTAACATCTTTTGGGCTATATGTCATTATATATGAAATTGTTTGAGTGATATCTTGTTGAGGTATTATTGGTATCTATACCTCATTTTGTATAGGGTTTTGTTGTCTTTATGAACCCTTGTTTGTTCCCCTTACTAATTATCCATATGCTTTGAGGATGGGACCATTTATATACCATTCTCTATAGTGGTAACAGTAGGGTTCAGCCATCGGTTGAGTTGGGGCACCCTTTTCGGGGCGGTTCCTCCACCTGTTAGGTAGGGGCTTGCATAGGGTGAGTTATATATTTTTTTCATTGTCCCTTACCCTACCAATTGTTGGATATTTTTTGGATCTGTTGACCCTGTTTGGTCTATATTGGTCCTTAGCGGCTTCGTTTACATTTACCTCTGACTGTGTGATGTATTGTGTAGTTTTTAGAAATTTGATTAAAGATTAAGTCTTAGCTTCTATTTTTCAGCAGTGATAGCCCATATAACAGTGCCAGGGGCCACTTGACTCACCCCTGTCACTGGCACTGACAAGCCAGTTCTATGTCAGTTTTTAATAGTGTACGAACAGTATGTATGAAAGAGTGTCATGTGCCAAATATTGGCGCGTGGAGTGTCATGTGCCAAATATTGCCACGTGGAGTGTCATGTGCCAAACATTGCCAAGTGGAGTGTTATGTGCCAATCATTGCCACGTGGAGTGTTATGTGCCAAATATTGGTGCATGGAATGTCATGTGCCAAACATTGGCGCGTGGAGTGTCGTGTGCCAAACATTGGCGCGTGGAGTGTCATGTGCCAAACATTGCGCTTGTGCGTGTGAAAGGGGTATGATGCCAAACATTGGCGCGTGGAGTGTCATGTGCCAACATTGGCGCGTGGAGTGTCATGTGCCAAACATTTGCGCGTGGAGTGTCATGTGCCAAACATTGGCACATGGAGTGTTATGTGCCAAACATTGGCGCCTGGAGTGTTATGTGCCAAACATTGGCGCCTAGAGTGTTATGTGCCAAACATTGGCGCCTAGAGTGTTATGTGCCAAACATTGGCGCCTAGAGTGTTATGTGCCAAACATTGGCGCCTAGAGTGTTATGTGCCAAACATTGGCGCCTAGAGTGTTATGTGCCAAACATTGGTGCCTAGAGTGTTATGTGCCAAACATTGGAGCATGGAATGTTATGTGCCAAAGATTGGCGCCTAGACTGTTATGTGCCAAACATTGCCACGTGGAGTGTTATGTGCCAAATATTGGTGCATGGAATGTCATGTGCCAAACATTGCCACGTGGAGTGTTATGTGCCAAACATTGGCGCTTGGAGTGTTATGTGCCAAACATTGGTGCATTGAGTGTCATGTGCTAATCTTTGGTGCATGGAATGTTATGTGCCAAACATTGGTGCATGGAGTGTCATGTGCCAAACATTGGCACATAGAGTGTTATGTGCCAAACATTGGGGCCAGGATGTTATTTGCCAAACATTGCCACAGGGAATGTTATGTCCCAAAACATTGCCGCTTGGATTTTATGTGCCAAACATTGGGCCGTGGAGTTTTATGTGCCAAAATTGGCGCGTGGAGTGTCTTTGTCCCAAAAATTTTGGGCCGTGGAGTTTTATGTGCCAACATTGGCCAATGGGGGTGTATGTGCCAAACATTGCCCGTGGAGTTTTATGTGCCAAAATTGGGCTGGAGTTCATGTGCCAAAAAATTGGCACTAGTGTTATGTGCCAAACATTGGCGCTTGGAGTGTTATGTGCCAAACATTGGCACTTGAGTGTATGTCCCAAAACTTTGCCTTAGAGTTGTTATGACAGTTTCACGTCAAACTCTGGCAAACTCTTGGCACATTCAAAAGTGTTGTGTCGGGTGCAAGTTTTGGCGTACGTCTGCTCATACACTTATAGAACAGGGCTATGACAGTTTATTAGCTCAAAGTACACCAGAAAACTGACGCAGCCCCATTTATACGCGTCGCCCTTGGTGTTGCCCTGGTGTACCTGGTGACATCTTAACAAAGGATCAACAAGAACTGCCCAGGTCACTAATGTTCATTGTAATCAATGTATGTTTTTACTGCCAATAGCTGGGACCCCTGTTTATTGAATAGATGGTCTAGCAGGGTATATCCCCGGCCTTGAAAAATTCAAATTATACAGGAAAAATCTCCTCTTAAAACAGAAGAGGAGAGCGTATAATTGCCCCATTGGTTATCACTGGAACATGTTAGAACCAGAATTGGATAAGGAAATGTATGCAAGACGACATCCGTAAAGGTTTATCTGTAAGGGGGCTTTCTCACAGTGCGTTTTTTTGCTGTGTTTTTGGTGCAATTTTTTGCAGAAATGCATAGCAAAAAAATGCATCTAAAATGCACTGGGTGAAAGCACCCTAATGGTAATCCAGCCATGTAAGTATCTGTGGTTGTAGTAGTTAACACCCCTAAGTGTGAGGGGCTTTAAAATAGCACAAATCAGCTGTCATGGCACACACCACAATGCCTGCATGGCACCTGTCCCTGCCATGTGCTGGACATTTAACTTTTTAAATCTCCTCAGAATCAGCTGTGCCTCAGTCCTGCCTCACAGCTCTCAGGACTGCAGTCAACCAGCGGTCCTCTAGCAGCCCACCAGAAGCTCAACAGAATCCTTCAAGAAGTCCCCCCCCAAAAGCAGCCCAATCCCAGCAATCTTTAACCAAGGTCCTCCAGCAATCCTTTAACAGTCCATCAGCAGTCCTCCAGTAATCCTTTAACAGTCCATCAGCAGTCCTCAGAGAAATCCTCCAGCAATCCTCTAGCAGTAATCAAGCAATCTTCTAACAGTCCTTCAGCAGTCCTCCGGCAATCCTCAAGAAGTCCTCCTACAATCCTCTAGCAGTCCTCCAACAATCTTCTAGCAGTCCTCCAAAACTTCACCAGCAGTCCTCCGGCAATCCTCTAGCAGTTCTTCAGCAATCTTCTAGTAGTCCTCCAGAAATCTTCTAGCAGTCCTCTAGCAATCTTCTAGCAGTCCTCCAGCAATCCTCGAGCAGTCCTCCAGCAATCCTCGAACAGTCCTCCAGCAATCTTCTAGCAGTCCTCCAAAACCTCACCAGCAGTCCTCCAGCAATCACCTAGCCTTCCACCTGCAGTCCTTCAGAAGTTAACCAGCAGTCTTCCTGAAGCCCATCAGCAATCCACCAAGAACAGCCAGGACCCAAACATCCAGACCTGGGCTCCATCGTGGCAAAGCTCCTATTGCCCACTGTCAGCAGCCTTGCGTTTGTGCCAACCATCAGTATAGCTGCCAAAAGGAAGTTCCACATGGAAGCCATGGTTTACTTCTTCACTATGTTTTTCATTGCGGTAAGTCACTTTTTTGTAACTAACTTTGCATTGTAGAAGTCATCCAGTGACCTATATCCTTAAAGTGATTGTCTGCTTTAGAAATCCCAAAACTGTATGCCTTATCAGAATATATGGAGAAATAAAAGGAGCCCCCCACATAGGGTTCCATCTATTATGCTTGGAACACTATAGACAGGAATATATACAGAAGAGGAACCTAAAGCTCCTGGGCCCTGATCTGTAACAGGGATCCCACCTACCATATGCCATTTATACTTGTGTCTTCTTTGGTGTCTGCTTTCGTACAGGTGGCCATGCTTACCCTGTTTCCCAAAAAATAAGACAGCTCCTAAAGATGAGCTAAGACTTATTTTCAGGGGAGGTCTTATTCCTCCATGAACAAGAATTCACATTTACTGTTGAACAAAACATCAGCCTGTATTAATATACTGTAGTGAATTCATCACAAACATCAGCAGAAGCAGCCAAACTCTGAATTGCGTAAAAAAAATGCACTAGGTCTTATTTTCGGAGGATGTCTTATTTTGGGGGGAAACAGGGTAACTATGAGTTCTCACATTTACCAGCTATGCCCAGGCATCTGCGAGACATCAAAGACAATGACTGAGATGATAAAATCTACTATCTATTATCTTCCACATAGCACTCCCCATATCTGTGGTTTAGAAAATGACCGATTGTGCAAATCTGAGTTTGTCATTTTGCACACTCTATTGTAATATTGCATCGTAAATGTAATTTTCCATAAAAAAAAAAAAAATTTTATTTTGATGGGGTTCTCCACCTCTCCTCTTTTTTAAGTAAAAGTACGCTGACGTTTGCCTGCCCGTCCTCTCCCCGGGTCTGCTGTTGTCTTTCGGCTCCCTCCAAACAGAACATCACTGCTGCAGCCTTTGATGTCACCCTGAAGGCACCGGCATTGATATCGGGCAGTGACCGAGGCTGCAGCAGTGAACCTCCATTTAGAGGGAGGCGAACACCAGGGGTCAGGGCCGGAACAAGGCATTTTGGTGCCCTAGGCAAGTACAGCCAATGGCGCCCCCTCCCCCCCCCCTACACACACTGATTCCTCTCACCCATGCGCCAGGTCCTGTCACTAATTTTCCCGCACATTCCACATAGCACCTGCCCATCTCCTCAGAGTCACTGCACAATGAAAAATTTGCTTTTTAAAACCGCTTTACCCCCTATGACAGTGTAATACCCATAAAAAAACAGTCCCCCGAATAATCCACCGATACAGGGAGCAAATCTACCAGACAAGTGATTGTTACTAAAAAAAACTCCTAAAAAACCAAGACCCAAAACTATTACTACTTAAGGATCAAATAATCCTGCCAGACCCTGACCGAACGCAACCCCCACATGTGACTATCAGTTGTACACAGCCTCTGATTACATATACCACCGCCATACAGTGACCAGACAGTGGTAGATACTAGTTGTATGTAGATGCTCTGCAGAAATATATGTGATTACACTGCAGTTACATTTAGTGACTCACCGGAGGCATAATTTCTGATCAGCGTCGTTCACTTTCCCTTTTCTTCTCCATCCGGTCCACACCTTCATGCTGATTTCTCCCGGCCAATACTCATCCCTGAGGATTTGGACACAAATATCTTAGAATCCTCACATTTTCAGTAACTCCTTGATTATAGGTATATAAGTCCCCTCAGTTAGACAGGTATATAGATATGCCCTCTCAGTCAGGCAGGTATATGTATATTGTCCCCTTAGACAGGTAGGTATATAAATATAGGGGCACTCAGGCAGGTATATAGATATAGGGTCACTCTCAGGCAGGTATATAGATATAGGGTCACTCTCAGGCAGGTATATAGACATAGGGTCACTCTCAGGCAGGTATATAGATATAGGGTCACTCAGGCAGGTATATAGATATAGGGGCACTCAGGCAGGTTATATAGCTATAGGGGCTCAGGCAGGTATATAGGGGCACACAGGCAGGTATATAACTAGGGGCCACAGGCAGGCATATGGGGGCTCAGGCAGGCGTATAGGGGCTCAAACAGGCGTATAGGGGCTCAGGCAGGCGTATAGGGGCCTCAGGCAGGCGTATGGGGCCACAGGCAGGCGTATGGGGGTCTCAGGCAGGCATATAGGGGCCACAGGCAGTCATATAGGGGGCCACTGGCAGCCGTATGGGGGCTCAGGCAGGCATATAGGGGCCACAGGCAAGCGTATGGGGGCCACAGGCAGGCGTATGGGGGCCCCAGCAGGCATATAGGGGCCACAGGCAGGCAGTATAGGGGCCACAGGCAGTATATAGGGGTCACACAGGCAGGCATTATAGGGGCCACATGCAGTATATAGGGGCAACAGCAGCTTATAGGGCCACAGGCAGTATATAGGGGGCACACAGGCAGGCATATAGGGGGCACAGGCAGGCACTTAAAAATAACAACATTAATACTTACCTGCTTCCCGGGCGCGCGCTCCTCTTCTTTTCCGGCCGCGCGCTCCTCCGGCAGCTCCTCGGGCGCACGGCCTGTGACGCGCTGTGCGCCGAGAGAGGCAGAGTCGCGATGACATCACTTCATCGCGACACTGCCGGCTGAGGCGCACGGGGCCGCGGCGGATCCTCAGCGCTATGAGGACCCGCCGGCCCCGCTGTGTCGGACCGTGACTTACCGATCCTCCGGTGAGCGGGTCAGACACTGTCTGCGGAGCAGGGAGCGCTCGCTCTCTGCTCCGCAGAAGCGGTTAAAAAGACCACCGGCGCTTCTGGCCCACGGCAGTGGCCTGGAGCCCGGCGACGTTCGGGGCCCTGCCTGCGCCCCTTAGGGATAGGCAGAGGTAGGCACCCTAGGCGATCGCCTACCTCTGCCTACCTGTTGTCCCGCCTCTGCCAGGAGTGCAGACCGGTAGGCACATACCTGGAATGAACGTCAGCCCACAGCAGAGGCGTGATGTGAAGCTTAGGGGGACCTAGTGCAAAAAGTGAATTGGGCCCCCAGCTACCATGTACCACTTACAATACTGGTATCTCCTTATATGGCAGGAGGGCTTTTGGGCCCCCTGAGGCTTAGGGGCCCTGGTGCACAAAGTGACATGGGGCCCCCAGCTATCATGTGCCAATTACAATGCTGCTATCTCCTTATGTGGCAGGAGGGCTTTTGGGCCCCCCTCAGACTACAGCGCCCGGTACCTCTGCACCCCCTATAGCTATGCCCCTGGCCACAGATATATTCGTGAGGGCTCAGCAATGCACTTTCACCAAGAAAAGGGGAACTGGACAATTCCTTTAACAGACATTTACAGGCAGCCACAAATAAAAACTTGTCGTCCGAAATGCGTAGGACTTCCTCCAGCACGCTGCAGAGGGTGTTTTATGCGATTATTTTTCTATTGAATTTTTAAATAATATGAAATAAATTTTGGACTTTAAGGGTGACATTTCCCAACACGACAACGCCAGTTTTTTGGTATATATTGCGTTAAAACCGCTTTTGACTCCATATTTTGGATGTAAATGAACTTGTCGTACACCAAAACTAGGCGCATTATATGCCCAGACCGACACATTGTAATACACCTAAAACTTATACGCTGTGCGCCTACATAATGAAATGCGCCTATTGAAGCGCACAGCACATCATTACAAGTGTATATGTGTTAGGCGCATTTCACGCATGTATTAGGCGCATTTCATATACTTGTAATAATAAGCTATGCGCCTCCTTGCGCGGTGACCTCGATAGGGGCATTACATACTCTACCAATGATATGCTATATACTAATCGCGGCACAAAACATTTCATTGGTAGAGTATGTAATGCCCCTATTGAGGCACATCACGCACGGAGGCGCATAGCTTATTATTATAAGTATATGAAATGCGCCTAATACATATACACTTGTAATGATGTGCTATGCGCCTCCTTAGGTGCATTTCGTTATGTAGGCGCACAGCACATCATTTTAGGCGCTTTATGTTTACTATGCAAGGTATTCCTGACGCCAGATTTCTCATAGGGTCGGACTTTCTGGCACACTTTACACTTATTTAATGCGCCTAAAAACTGACGTAGAAGTGCCAATTTTCGGATATCTCACCCTTAATATTCATCTCACCTTAGGGTGTGCTGGATTATACACCTTTCGAATTTGGATTATTTGCAGGCAGCATTTTTGCTCTCTCCTCTGTAGATTCTACACTGTAGCATGCCCTATTGGTTGCAGTAGTTTTGCCGTTGATGGAAATTTGGGAAAACCATGGATTTTTACATGTAGTACAAGTGCCGCTAGGTATGACTATACCCTAATTCAATGCATTATCTCAGACAAAGCATGGAGTGCATTCAGCTCTGCTACATCTGTGCTAGATCTGGATGAGGCCCAGCCGTTCACTGTTGAGTGATGCAGACCAGTTGTCACAGGGTCCTATAGCAGAACATCCGTCCCTTTAAACATGTGCTGTCCCGTCAGCGGTGGTCACTTGTCTGCCCCAGGACCCTGCAGCACTACCGACTGGACTGTTTTCTTAAGCAAACACCAGTTGTTAGCACTGCACCCTCTCACTGCCAGAACCATCACAGAACCAGCCTCTGACATCCTTTGTCTCTTGTTTTTGGTAGATGTTTCATGTCTGTGAGGGTCCTGGCTTTTCCTTCCTATGTTTCTTGGGATACAGTCTCAAGTTCCTCTCTGTCATTGTTCTAGAGCCACAAGTAGTATTATAGCTTTATTCTACACTCACCGGCCACTTTATTAGGTACACCATGCTAGTAACGGGTTGGACCCCCTTTTGCCTTCAGAACTGCCTCAATCTTGTGCATAGATCCCATAAGTGTTGCAACGTGCCCAATTTTGGTAACAAGGGCCCAAAGGTGCCAAGAAAATATTCCCCACACCATGACACCACCACCACCAGCCTGAACCGTTGATACAAGGCAGGAGGATCCATGCTTTCATTTTTGTTACGCCAAATTCTGACCCTACCACCCAAATTTGTCGCAGCAGAGAAATCGAACTCATCAGCCCAGGCAACTTTTTTTTCCCAATCTTCTACTGTCCAATTTCGATGAGCTTGGGCAAATTGGAGCCTCAGTTTCCTGTTCTTAGCTGAAAGGAGTGGCACCCGGTGTGGTCTTCGCTGCTGTAGCCCTCGCCTCACATTCGCCGTACTGTGCGTTCAGAGATCTCTTCTGCCTACCTTGGTTGTAAGGGGTGGCTATTTTGAGTCACTTTTTGCCTTTCTATCAGCTCGGACCAGTCTGCCATTCTCCTTTGGGACCTCTGGAAATCAACAAGGCATTTCCGCCCACAGGACTGCCGCTCACTGGATGTTTTTTCTTTTTCGGACCCATTCTCTGTAAACCCTAGAATGGTTTGTGCGTGAAAACCCCAGGAGATCAGCAGTTTCTAAAAATACTCAGACCAGCCCTTCGGGCACCAACAACCATGCCACGTTTCAAGGCACTCAAATCACATTTCTTCCCATACTGATGCTCGGTTTGAACTGCAGGAGATTGTCTTGACCATGTCTACATGCCTAAATGCACTGAGTTGCCGCCATGTGATTGGCTGATTAGAAATTAAGTGTTACGAGCAGTTGGACAGGTGTACCTAATAAAGTGGCCGGTGAGTGTAGATCCCTTAGAATGAATGCACCCTTATTTTCGATCCATAAGTGGTAGCATAGCTTTGTTCTAGATCCCTTAGTATTAATGCACCATTGTTCTAGAGCCATAAGATAAGGTATAGCCTTGTTGTAGATCCATTTGTATTAATGCACAATTGTTTTAGAGCCACAGCTTTGTTCTAGATCCCTTAGTATGAATGAACCATTATTCTAGAGCCACAAGTGGCGGTATACCTTTGTTCTCGATCCCTTAGTATGAATGCACCGTTATTCTAGAGTCATAAGTGGTACTATAGCTTTGTTCTAGATCCCTTAGTATAGGTGCACTGTTGTTCTAGAGCCACAAGTGGTATTATAGTTTTGTTCTAGATCCCTCAGTATGAATGGACCATTATTCTAGAGCCATAAGTGGTACTATAGCTTTGTTCTAGATCCCTTAGTATGAATGTACCATTACTTTAGAGACATAAGTGGTACTATAGCTTTGCCGTAGATCCCTCAGTATTAATGCACAATTGTTCTAGAGCCACAAGGGGTATTAAAGTTTTGTTCTAGATCCCTTAATGTGAATGCACCATTATTCTAGAACCAAAAGTGGTATTATAGCATTGTTCTAGATCCCTTAGTATAAATTTTCCATTACTCTAGAGCCACAAGTGGTAGTATAGCTTTGCTGTAGATCCCTCAGTATTAATGCACAATTGTTCTAGAGCCACAAGGGGAAGTATAGCTGTGTTCTAGATCCCTTAGTATGAATGCACCATTGAGGCCGACTGCTTTTAGAACTCCTGGAGCCTATATACTATTTTACTAGAAATTTATTTGTCCGAACTTCCAAACGCCAAAGCCGAAAACATTTCCAATTTGTCTCTTGTTTTTTGTAGATGTTTCATGCCTGTGAGGGTCCTGGCTTTTCCTTCATCTGTTTCATGGGATACGATCTCCTGGAATACTTTAGCATCTATGGGACAGCGTTGTCTATGTGGGTGTCGCTAATAGGTATGTTTGCCCATTTTGGGTCTCTCTGTTGTGTAGTATGTATGTAACTTTTCTAGTTTACATGTAGTATGTATGTAAATTTTCAAGTATATATGTAGTATGTATGTAGCTTTTGGGAAACCTTAGATATGGTGCTTGAAGCAGCCTTTATAACACTGGTATTTTTTTGAGTAGCAGAGAGGCCCATTTGAGCCCCATTAGGGCCCAGGACCTGGGAAAGTCTGTTCCCTCTACAGCTACAATCTGGGTTCCTTAGGGGATGTTCACATGACATATTTGCGGGGCGTATGGCGCCCAAAGTATGCCCCGCAAATATGGTAACATCAGAGCACTCATTTAGTGCTATGATAACCCAGTGTAACAGAAGTTATAGAAGGCTGGGCCGTAGCACTGTTGAAAGTACCTGCTAGCCAGAGCATACTTTCAACAGCAGGCGTGCAGGTATATGCTGCAATACGCTGTGTGAACCCTTAGAAAAAAATCGTTTTTGTCTTCCCTATTAACGTCCGTTGACTTTATCTATTATTTCTCTAGCACTTGGTGACTTTGATGAGCCCAAGAGGTCTACTGTTGTGATGTTTGGTGTCCTCACCATTGCTGTCAGGATATATCAGGATCGTTTGGGATACGGTGTCTACTCTGGGCCTATTGGTACAGCGGTGCTGATGATTTCGGTGAAATGGGTAAGTTCATGAGTTTGGAAGTAGAATTTGGGTCGGTATTTTTAGATATTTCATCTGTTAATCTTTTTTTTTTGGTTTTCTAGTTGACAAAAATGAAGGAGAAGAAAGGGCTGTATCCAGATAAAAGTGTCTACACCCAGCAGATAGGGCCAGGTTTCTGCTTCGGAGCACTGGCTTTGATGCTGCGTTTCTTCTTTGAGGTATGTTACTCTACGCTTGAGTTATACGTTATCTAGATCCTATAGTATGTGTATCCGAAGGCAATGTTCCCCAACTCCAGTCCTCACGCCCCACCAACAGGTCATGTTTTCAGGATATCCCACAGAATGCACTGACATAATGAAATCACCTGTGCAATGCTAAGGAAAGCCAGAAACCATGACCTGTTGGTGGGCCTTGAGGACCAGAGTTGGTGTTGGTGGGGCTTGAGAACCAGAGTTGGGGACCCATGTCCTAAGGGATACTTACCATATCTCTGTGCAATACTATAAATTGAATAGGCACACAGTGTATGATCATGGCTTTGGGGCTATATTGATGTCATTTGTTGCAGGGGAAGGTATTTGGGACCTTGAGAAACACTCATGTAGATTCATTGCATGATCAATTGCTTGTAATTTTTTTTTTTTTTTAACAATTTTGTCTAATACATACCTATTCTCATCTCTTCAGGAATGGGACTACACCTACGTGCACAGTTTCTACCACTGCTCATTGGCCATGTCCTTCGTCCTCCTACTTCCTAAGGTCAACAAAAAGGCAGGAAATGGGACAGATCCAGCCAAAATGACCTGGTCCACTTTTTGCTGCTGTTCATGTTAGAGCCTTCAAGATAAGACCTCTGCTAACCGCTACCACACAAGGGGATCACCTGCCGAGAAGATGATTTGGAGTCATGGATTTTCTTTTATGTGAAAAGATGTTGGCTACCTGAGGAATGTCAAGACCTTTGGTTAATTTCATGTAGACAAGATGTAGATGCTCATTAGAGCTCAATTTCCAACCTGAAAGCTCACACAACATTTTTTCCCAAAGTAGAAGCAGTTTTAGTAGTGTTATCTATTTTGTAAGATCTTTTTGTATTAATTTAATGCAGTTTGTACATTATAATTTTATATATATAATGTTATGTAGTGTAGAATACAGAGACGGATGATTATTTATGGAAGTTTTTTTATTGTTTATTAAAAAATAATTATCTCCAATCATGATGAGTCTATTGAAATTTGTGAATGTTTCCTCATTGGGCCTGCTGCCCCCATTGACTGCTGACAGGATACAGTGAAGGAATAAGTCCCTCTTTTTCAATGGAAAGAACATCATGAGTGTTATAAATTGGTTGTCCAACTCTGGCATCATTGGTGGTGGAAACCAAGACTTTGCTTTGAGTGATTGTCCACCTCTGTGGAACCACAGCCCTGTCCATGGGTACATAAAGATCCAGTAGTGGTAATTGTGTTGGAAACCAAGACTTTCCTTTGAGTGATTATCCACCTCTGTGGAACCATAACCCTGGCCATAGGTACGTAGAGATCCAGTGGTGGTAATTGTGTTGGAAACCAAGACTTTTCTTTGAGTGATTGTCCACCTCTGTGAAATCTTAGCCCTTGCCATAGGCACATTGAGATCCAGTGGTGGTAATCATGTGGGAAACCAAGACTTTCCTTTCAGTGATTATTCACCTCTGTTGAACCATAGCCCTGGCCATAGGTATGTAGAGATCCAGTGTTGGTAATCGTATTGGAAACCAAGACTTTCCTTTGCAGTGATTGTCCACCTCTGTGAAACCATAGTACTGGCCACAAGTATGTAAAGATCCAGTGGTGGTAATCATGCTGGAAACCAAGACTTTTCTTTGAGTGATTATCCATTACTGTTGTACCAAAGTCCTAGATACGCATATGTAGATGTTTACTCATAGTAATCTGGCACCACTGGTGGTAAAAACCAACATTTTTCAGTTCTGTAGATGTCCATCTTTAGGGTATTAAAGCCCTAGCCATACCTCAGTAAAGATTCAGTGGTGGTTCGGTTCTCAGACATGACCATCCTTTGTTTTCTGGTCCCTATGTGAATTTTAGGGCCTGTCTCATCTCAAATTGAGACATTACCCTTTAGCTATGTATATTTTGTTGAAAGGTGGGTTATTGGTTGTCACCTTTACAGATAAAATACTAGAAGCCATTAGTAACATGGAAGTTTAGGGTAGAGAAATCACTTTATCCAAGCTCCCCCTCAAGACCTTTCTGTGACTAGGAGACACCTCAAGCCAACATATGTTTCTGATATCTTACAGATCCCATGTTTTGTATTGTCTTGCGTGTACCTCGGATCACATCTTGTCACGACTTGTGGATTGCTGAGTAAACATCAACACTGACTCATTACTCATCTACGATCTGGTTCTTATAAATATGACAGGATATTACACTGAACATATCTGCTCACATTTTGCTAACCTTTTCAGAATGGATTCTTAAAGGGGCTGTCCCATGGATAAAAAAAATTCCAAATAATCTTCTTCCATAGTTCATTGTGTTAGTAATCTACTTTTATTACGTTTGTAGTAGTCCTCCTGTAATTCTATATCAGCTATTTAATGGCAAGAACCTCAATAGTTCTGTGTGCGCCCACACACAGGAAACAACTCTGTGTCAAGCCCAGGAAATCAAGTGACTTAAAGGGCGTGTCTTTTACAGGGCATTGAGACTGAGGATGGAGGCGAGAATTAGGGATGTGGAGGAGGGAAGCTATAGGCAGCACAGGAAAAGTACAGACTAGCACAGAAAACATCACAGGGAGGTGAATGAAGGCTCAGGCAAGCGATTTGAGAATTTATTTATTTCATTTTTTTTTATATACAGGCAGTCCCCTACTTACATTGTTCCGACTTACATATGTCCCCTAGTTACAAACGGAGACTTATGGGGCGTGGCTGACATTCAACACTGAGTTACGCCCCATGATAACCAAGTGCCAGCATGCCACAGCTGCACATGAGATACAGAACGTTAGGTGAAATCTTCTAAAAAAGGGCACAGAGGGCAAAACAAATGTAAAAACTGTTCCCTGCACTATCCCAATTTTTTTTTTTGCTGGAATTACATTTAATAAATATACCTGTTCCGACTTACAAACAAATTCAATTTAAGAACAAACCTAAAGTCCCTATCCTGTTCATAACCCGGGGACTGCCTGTATTTTATTTGCTGGTTAACCCTACATTCCCTTTCAGGAAGCTACAAAACCTTTTAACCACTCAATCCTAAACTTGAAGGGAATCTGTCGCCATTTTTGATTCATATTCTTTTTTCTTAGTCCTTTTTATTTTCTGATTGTAGATTACTCAATTCAGTTGTTTGTATAGGATTATGGGGGCGACCATCTTATCTGAGCTGCTTTTAACAGCATTTAGAGAGATGCCTTACAGCAGCTTTATGGACATTGGAGCCGATGAACAGGAGCAGACCCATTGACTTCTATAGGAGAGTGTTAGGGGCATGCTCTGTGAGCTGGGAAGAAGTCAGTGTGCATCTCCTCTTGTGTCTGGTGGATCCTGTGTTATCTATACACCTGGGTGTCACTTTTCAGTGTAATCCTGCCTGTGCTGATAATGAGGAGACTGCGGAGAATTGATCTCTACAGAACAGGAGCTGACTCATTGACTTATATAGCAGAGTGTTGTGGGCATGCTCTGTGACCTGGGAAGAAGTCAGTACGCAGGGAGGGGAGAGGGGAGCTGTGACATCTCCTATTGTGACTGGTGGATCCTGTGTTATCTGTACACATTGGTGTCACCTTTCAGTGTAATCCTGCCTGTTCTGATAATGAGGAGACTGCGGAGAATTGATCTCTACAGAACAAGAGCTGACTCATTGACTTCTATAGGAGAGTGTTGTGGGCATGCTCTGTGACCTGGGAAGTGTGCAGGGAGGGGGGGAGCTGTGACATCTCCTATTGTGACTGGTGGATCCTGTGTTATCTATACACATTGGTGTCACCTCTCAGTGTAATCCTGCCTGTGCTGATTCTTAAAAAAACATGTTTAACAGAAAAACATGAGTTAAACAATCATTTTCAGATGATGCATTCCCTTTAACCCCTTAAGCCCCAGGCCTGAAAAGGCCTTAATGACCAGCAAAATGTTTTAGTTGTTGCCGCCCAGTGGTAACTTTTTTTTATTTTTTTCGTGACGCAATTGTATAAGGACTTGTTTTATAAAGGAGAAGTTGTACTCTTTGGGGGCATAGTTTGAGTTTACATATAAATTACTGCAGAATTTTTGTTTTTTTAAATTATTTTTTACACCATTCATATTTCATAAATAACCTGTTAGATTAATTCTATGACCATGTGGATACCTATTGTGAGTAGGTTTTTGTAATATAGGCACAATCATTTTTTAATTAAATATTTATTTTTATTTTATTATTTATTTTATTTATTTATTTTTTCCAAACTTTTTTATGCTTTTAACTTTTTTTTAAAACCCATGAAGGGATAACTATTTTACACTTTTTTTTTTACACTTGGTAATGTATTAGCATACATGAAAATGCTAATGCATTGCAATCTATATCAGTTTGACACTGGCAGCAGTTAGGGCAGCACACAGTGTGCCCTGACTGCAGCCTTGTCATACAGATAGCCCAACGGCTTCTCTAAGTCCCCAGGGCTGACTTTGGAGACGTTGCCCTGCTCCATCTGGTCACCGGGAGTCCCGATCACCCGATGGAACAGGAGAATGCTCTTTGATTATACCGCAGTGACGGACCTCAGCAATCAAAGGGTTAAAGGAGTTGTCTCACTACAGGTTTTCAGCCTACCTCAGTGTGTCTGGCAGCATAGGATTTTTGAATTCAGGGGCATGCCTCTTGTCTGCCTCTTCTCCTCCCCCTTCCCCCTTCCCCTCAGCACACAGACTGCTCTCCTCCTCTGACTGTGGTAACTTCTATACAGCAGGGGAAGGGCGAAGGGTTTGCTGTCAGAGTTAACCCTGTGTCTGCCTGCCTAGGTCTGCTGCTCACTGCTGGATCAGCTGCACTGTGCGGCTGCTGTGGCCGAGCTCTTGCTGCTCCTCCTCACAGAGTCAGGAGACAGCAGGGAGAGGGCTGATCTATGAGTGGCTATGGAGCCAGAGGTCTGTGAAGCTGGGTATGCTAATAGCAGAACAGGGGGGGATGCAGGGGCGTTGCTAGGGTCCCAAAACATCCGGGGCCCGGGCCCTGTATTAAGTTTTTCTCAGTAGGGCGGGGTTCACACGGCATTTTTCACGCCCCATGAACTGTGGCATGGATTTTTACAGAGAAAAAAGTGTGCCAGCGCGTCCCTCTGAAGCTCTCGCTAATATTTATTCTCCCCAGAACAGGTAATCATAGTTCTCAGTAAAAGCAATGAATTACTATAATGTCGGCCCGTACGTCGGGGTGTATTGAAGCGCAATTACACGCTGAAGTACGGAAAGACATTACACTGTGTGAACATACACAGCGTATTTGTGGGGCATAACTGTGCTGTAATGTGCCCAAAGTGCGCCCCACAAATCGGTAAAATCATAGCGGTGAGAGCTATGGTTACCTGTTTTCCCTGCACACAGAACCCACCCATAAAAATAAGTGACCTGCTGCTTCTAATAAGGGGACTGTCACTTCTCTCCTTCAGCGTACAATACCATTGTTTTGTACATCGACATGGTAATTCATAGCTCTCTATGAGAGCTATGAATTACGCAATTGCGGTGGTGCGCATGTCAGGTGTATTAAAGTGCAAATACACCACAAAATGCATCCCGCAATTAAGCCGTGTGAACGTACCCGTTGTCTGGCTGCAGCAGCTAGAAACATAGGCAACCCTGACAAATGACGGGTATAAAAAAATGCTAATCAGATACAATTCATCATCAGGTTGTAGTTAACATGTATACAAGACAGAACAGGCAGGAATATGTTTAGTGACAGAAATGGGGCAATATTGTTGATATGTGTGTTGATACACATAAACACACATATATACAGTACATACACATGTTCACACACACACACACACACACACATAGATATATCCATATATATAAACACATATATATATACAAACATATTTAAGCCCACACACACACATATATATATATATATATATATACAATATATATATATATATATATATATATATAAACACACACACACATACATACCATGCATAAACATATATACACACATACATATACATATATACACACATACATACACAAATACACATATATACACACACATGTATACACACAATACATACACATATATACACACATACACATATATGCACACACATGCATACACACACATATATACACTCACCGGCCACTTTATTAGGTACACCATGCTAGTAACGGGTTGGACCCCCTTTTGCCTTCAGAACTGCCTCAATTCTTCGTGGCATAGATTCCACAAGGTGTTGCAACAATGCTCAATTGGTACCAAGGGGCCCAAAGAGTACCAAGAAAATATTCCCCACACCATGACACCACCACCACCAGCCTGAACCGTTGATACAAGGCAGGATGGATCCATGCTTTCATGTTGTTGACGCCAAATTCTGACCCTACCATCCGAATGTCGCAGCAGAAATCGAGACTCATCAGACCAGGCAACGTTTTTCCAATCTTCTACTGTCCAATTTCATGAGCTTGGGCAAATTGGAGCCTCAGTTTCCTGTTCTTAGCTGAAAGGAGTGGCACCCGGTGTGGTCTTCTGCTGCTGTAGCCCATCTGCCTCAAAGTTGGCCGTACTGTGCGTTCAGAGATGCTCTTCTGCCTACCTTGGTTGTAACGGGTGGCTATTTGAGTCACTGTTGCCTTTCTATCAGCTCGAACCAGTCTGCCCATTCTCCTTTGACCTCTGGCATCAACAAGGCATTTCCGCCCACAGGGCTGCCGCTCACTGGATGTTTTTTCTTTTTCGGGACCATTCTCTGTAAACCCTAGAGATGGTTGTGCGTGAAAATCCAGGAGATCAGCAGTTTCTGAAATACTCAGACCAGCCCTTCTGGCACCAAACCATGCCACGTTCAAAGGCACTCAAATCACCTTTCTTCCCCATACTGATGCTCGGTTTGAACTGCAGGAGATTGTCTTGACCATGTCTACATGCCTAAATGCACTGAGTTGCCGCCATGTGATTGGCTGATTAGAAATTAAGTGTTAACGAGCAGTTGGACAGGTGTACCTAATAAAGTGGCCGGTGAGTGTACATTCAGCACAGTTAATATTCATGAAGATTATGTGGTGTTCCCCTTATTATTGTGGTGTTCCCCTTATGGTCTCTACAGTGAGGCTACTCACTCATTTGAGACCTCTTTGGGCACCTGTGGATGCTGCTGCTGTTGCCTCCAAGGCTGTGTAGTTGCAGGGACCCAGGATCAGCACAGCAGGGGGCGCAGCTCCTCACTCGCCGTGTGCTGCTTCCTGACTGCCAGGCTCTGGTGCTGAACTCGGCTGCAGCATATAAAGTCCTGACAGTCAGGAGCTTCAGTGAATGACAATCGCCCCCTCCTCCCTGCTAAGCGCCCGGCACCTCACGCAGTCGCGCTCCCTCCCTGCCTGCACTGAAGAACGGCTCTGAGCTGTGTGTCTAGAAGACGCACACAGCTCAGGAGATCGTCGGAGCTGCAGGCACATAGCAGCTGCCTGCAACCCGACGGGCTGAGATTCGGGGCACAAGCAGGATTGTCCGGGGCTTGTGCCCCGAATAAACATGCCTAGCGACGCCCCTGGGGGGATGTAAAGGTTCTTATACCCCCTGCTTAGCATACAAATCTCCATGGACATCTCAAGCAACAACAAACACAAACACTGTCCTCCCATCAGAACAGACACAGGGCAGCTGTGAAGTGTGTTACTATAATCACAATGTGTCACTAATACAGCAGAGCAGGGAAGGATATGAACCGTTCACATCCCCCCCTGATCTGTTCTATTAGTATAGTCAAAGTTCCACAGACACATGGTGATTATAGTAACACACTTCACTGCTGTCACATCCTACTGACCACAGATCAGCCTCACCTCTACTCTCCTCAATCTGTTTAGAGAGCAGGAGGGAGCAGGCACACACAGGGTTAATCCAGGCAGCACAGCTATACAGACACAGATGCTCGGAGTAGAGCCCTCCCCCTCCCTTCCCTACAGAAGCATCACAAGTGCCCCTCATACTGTGCAGGAGGGGCTCTGTGCTCTGACCTGTATTGAGAAGCTGATGAGTCACCAGCACTGGCAGCCAGTAAGATAAAAATCAACAGGTCAGTAGCTATAGTGATTTGAGGAGCTGATGCACTCCTACTACCAGGGATAACTCAAAATCAGTAGGACATTTGTAATGAACATATATTGCAAAGCTGCTTGTTTTTTAAAGATCTTTTAATTAAAACCCAATCATTGTAGCGAGACAACCCCTTTACGCACCGGGGATCAGAAAATTCCTCCGCTTCTTAGCGCTTATGGAGACTGTTCTAGGAAGAGAGCTATTAAGTACAACTCTGTTCCTAGCGCATCTGTGGTGCTGGGAGCTGCAAAACCCCTCTAGAGACGTCGCTGCAGGAAGAAGACACGCACCGCCCGCTGTCTATAGTCGGTGGGCAGTCATTAATGGGTTAAAGGGGTTGTGCCACAATAGACATTTATAGACATCCACAGACTATGAGTAAAGGCACAAACTTGTTCGAAACGCGTTAGCCATGGACGCCATCATGCTTATCTAAGACCTTGACACAGAGCTGTCTTTACAGCATTATGGGCCCCTGGGGTTTGGGAGGTTCATTCTGTCCTGCATCATTTCATATTACACAATGAGACTTAGGTCAAAAGTAGGGACTGACTTCCGAAAGAGGGACACCTTGGAGGCTTGAGGCTTCCCCCTGGCTGCTCTCCATCCAGCACACACTGGCTAAACCAGCTTATACCATAAAGCAGCACTGACACTACATATAGGCCCTCATCTGTTTCATAGTAAAACCACCTTTGTTGCCTGTAGCAATCAATCAGAATGCAACTTTCATTTTTTCAAACTGCTTTGAAAAAAATTGAGCTCTGATTGGTTGCTATGGGCAACAAAGACTAGTATAAAAAGTGAAAGCTGAGCTCTGATTGGTTGCTATGGGAAATGCAGACTAGTATAGGAAATGGAAGCTGAGCTCTGGTTGCTATGGGTAACAAACACTAATATAGAAAATGAAAGCTGAGCTGATTGGTTGCTATGGGGGACAGACTAGTATAGGAAATGAAAGCTGAGCTCTGATTGACTGTTATGTGCAATACATTAGTATAGGAAATGAAAGCTGAGCTCTGATTGGTTGCTATGGGTAACAAAGGACTAGTATCGGAAATGAAAGCGGAGCTCTGATTGGTTGCTATGGGCAGCAAAGAAAGACGAGTATAGGAAATTAAAGCTGAGTCCTGATTGGTTGCTATGGGCAACAAAGATAGGAAATGAAAGCTGAGCCCTGATTGGTTGCTATGGGCAACAAAGATAGGAAATGAAAGCTGAGCTCTGATTGGTTGAAATGGGCAACAAAGATAGGAAATGAAAGCTGAGTACATACATAGGTGGTGGGGGTCTCAGTCAGTGTATGGGTTATGGGGGCATCTCGGTACATACATAGGTGGGGGGGGTCTCAGTCAGTATATGGATTATGGGGGCTCCTCAGTACATAGATAGGTGGTGGTGGGGGTCTCAGTCAGTGTATGGGTTATGGGGGCTCCTGAGTAAATACATAGATGGTGGGGGTTCTCAGTCAGTGTATGGGTTATGGGGGGCTCCTCAGTACATATATAGGTGGTGGTGGGGGTCTCAGTCAGTGTATGGGCTATGGGGGGCTCCTCAGTACATACATAGGTGGTGGAGGTCTCAGTCAGTGTATGGGTTATGGGAGGCTCCTCAGTACATACAAAGGTGGTGGGGGTCTCAGTCAGTGTATGGGTTATGGGGGTTCCTCAGTACATACATAGGTGGTGGGGATCTCAGTCAGTATATGGATTATGGGGGCTCCTCAGTACATACATAGGTGGTGGTGGGGGTCTCAGTCAGTGTACGGACTATGGGGGGCTACTCAGTACATACATAGGTGGTGGTGGGGGCCTCAGTCAGTGTATGGGTTATGGGGGCTCCTGAGTCAGTACATAGGTGGTGGTGGGGGTCTCAGTCAGTGTATGGGTTATGGGGGTTCCTGAGTAAATACATAGGGGGGGGGGGGTTCTCAGTCAGTGTATGGGTTATGGGGGCTCCTGAGTAAATACATAGGTGGTGGGGGTCTCAATCAATGTTTGTGTTGTGGGGGGCTCCTCAGTACATACATAGGTGGTGGTGGGGGTCTCAGTCAGTGTATGGATTATGAGGGCTCCTCAGTACATACATAGGTGGTGGTGGGGGTCTCAGTCAGTGTAGGGGTTATGGGGGCTCCTCAGTACATACATAGGTGGTGGGGGTCTCAGTCAATGTATGGGTTATGGGGGCATCTCAGTACATACATAGGTGGTGGGGGTCTCAGTCAGTGTATGGGTCAAACTCAACCCCCACAGGCCCAATCCGGCCCCCCCGCATTGTTTTATATGCCCCACGACAGCTTAGACACAGCAACTCACAGGTGGTGGCACAGCCATGACATTCCTAACCATGCATCCTAGCCACCCTCCAATGGCTCTTGACGGGCAGTCTTAGTGCTAAAGTGGCCTCGAAGAAATGAGTTTAACACCCCTGTGCAGAGGTAAACAGAAAGGTTTCCATTCAGTGACAGCAAGCCATGATCACAAAGCACGGTATTATATAATTTGCCTGTCTTGCTAGTTTTTTTTTCTAGAGATATTATTCTATCACGGACGCGGAGACATAATAAAGCTTATACAGAAGTAACGCCGTCCTGTAGCGATAAAATATTGCCAAGATTGTGAACTTTTTCCAACAAGACTGAGGCCCCGGGTTCTACTACAAGGCCAAACAATAGCTGGGATTATAGTCTGGCGAGCCGGTGCACAGATGACAATTATCTGTCTGTGTGTACTGTCGTCTGCCAGTCATCCCGCCCTCATTTTATCCATTTTCTCGGTCCGGTTGCCAAATGGCTCACAAATTTGTGATAGAAACCTGTTATTGTGAGCCGCGGCCAAGCCACGGGGTCATCCATTGTGTGTGCAATGTAATGTGCGATACCAAGAATTATAATTAACGGCTGCTTTCACGAGCTCAGTGTTTGCTCACATTTTCATAAAGCGTATCAGCAGAAGTACATGGGAAGATATGCAATATATCTGGTATTTCCTCGACTCCCAGCTCTCCTTCCTGTAGCTGCAGGATCTCTATAAATCTTCAGAAACCAGCTTGATCACCCCAAAAATTCATCTAGTGTAAAACAGTAAGGGTGAGTTCACATAGCCGCGTATAGTGGCGTGTACCTATGCGTGCTGCTATGCACATGCTGTTGAAAGCATGCACTGCCCAGCACGTACTTTCAACAGCACTCCAGCCTGGCAGCACAATTATCTCCATGACCCTGGGCAACGTCTATCCTCGGCTAATACACCAACCACCCCCCGGTCCCTTTCCCACATAAAGACACTGAAACATAGGTTGGATGAATTGGCCACAGCAGCCTACCTCACTGCCCCCCAAAACATTCCGGCACCTTCCGGACCAAAGAACCAATCTTGGGGCTGAGGACGTCCTTGGAGTCACGATGGTCCCAAACAACAGGGTCTGGCGAAAGCTTATGACCACTTATCTCCGTGCATTACCCCCAGTCATCACCCCTGGCTTCAGGACACCAAAAGCCACCTCAGGCGGCTACCACTCTTTACCAGCTCCCAAGGACCCTACCCTGTGGAGCCCCCACCTTTGCCAGACCTTTCCATCCAACTTGGGAGCCAAGCATAACCTGACTCCCCCACTCCTTTACACCGACTCCAAGGACTCCATCACGCCCCTGCCACTGTGACGCTCAACAGCCACACAGATACAACCCAAACTGCACCAGCAACAGCCGTCCCGGCTCATCCCATTAAACCAAACCAATGGGAGAGAGGGTGGGACTTCACTGCTGCCGACCACGCTACTGAAGCCCCGCGCGGCGCGCCCGACTCCTCCTCTCCTAACCTCGCGCCGGACGTGCACCACACACGTCCGGCTCCTGCTCCCCTCTCCTCAAGCCAGGCCGGCGCGCTGGGTCATTAGGGGCCTCCCTTTAACGGGCTGCGCCTGCCATGTCCGGCCCCACCTCTAAGGGCAACATGTCAGAAAAGAGGCGCCGCCACGCCAGTTTTAAGGTGCATTAAATGAGTGTATAATGTGCCTGGATAAATAAACCTATAAAAAATCTGGCGTGTGGTTTACCTTGTATATATGGGCATAGCTATAGGGGGTGCAGAGGTATCAGTCGCTACTGGGCCCTGCAGCCTCAGGGGACCCAAAAGCCCTCCTGCCACATAATGAGATACCAGCATTGTAAGTGGCACATGGCAGCTGGGGGCCCATTTCACTTTTTGCACTAGGGCCTCGGAGCTTCAAATTACGCCTCTACTTGTATGGCATATGTAATGCGCCTAATTTAGGCGTATACCCAAAAAAAAAAGGCGCATAGCATATTGCTAGCATATTTGATGGCGCATTCAAAAGTGTCTAACGCGCCTAGTTTTGGTGTACGACAGTTCGTTTATATAGAGAATATGGAGTCAACAGTTTTTGGTGCAAAATACACCCCGAAAAAATGGTGCAGCCCTAATGGGACATGTCACCCTAAGAGCCTAGATCAGGAATAGAACAGACCTTTATAGGACATTTTATCATTTCTTATGAAAAAGTATTCAGCACATCCTGCATTGAACTAACTGCACCCAATTTATGATATATTTTTAGAGTCGAGGTCGGTCCATTACATAACTACACCGATTCCACAAAAATGGACACCAATTCCACAGCTCTGATTGTGGATGAACAGAGAGTGAGCCTCTTCTGAGTGTCCGATTGAGAACCTGGAAGGGAAGGAGCAGATCGCGGTGAGCTCCGGAGCGGCAATGGCGATGGCAAGGTAGGGATGTATAACTTTTTTCCCAAAAGACGTTTATAAATCATGCACCTCCCAAAATATATTCTTTGATAAAATCTCAAACTTCTTTAATTAAAAATCAGTTTCCGTAGATCCAAAAAAAAACAGCATACGCGTTTCGCGCTCCCTGCTAGCAACAAGTAAGAGCATGGAGCTCGAAACGCGTTTGTTGGGATCTTGTGTTTTTTGGATCTATGGAAACTGATTTTTAATGTCGTAAAATAAAGAAGTTTGAGGCTTTATCAAAAAATTATTTTTTTGGAGGTGCTGGATTTACAAACGTCTTTTGGACACATAGGGCGACATGTATGAACAGGGCTGCGCCAGAAATCAGGCGTCTTTTCAACCGTTCGCTCTATTTTTAACCAGGTGCGCTCCAATATCAGTCGCATTACAGAGCACCCGCGGCACTTTGCAATGCGCCTGAGATTGGGGACGGCTGGAGGCATGTCACACTACAACCGTATGAAACTACACATTTATAGCTTCAGTACGGCAAATCCAGGCGCATTACTGCTGGAACAGGTAGAGCACTTTAAAAGTGGTTTACCTGAGCCAGAAGTGTCGCTTTGTAGCTGGAAAGCGCTAAATCTATGACCCGCAGTAGAACAGGTTCATAGATTAAGGCGCATTCTACGCTACTAATAAAATTGGCGCCTGGGCGCCGACAATCGTACCCGTCGCCCATAATGTCTTCACGGGTCCTTGGAGCTGTTCATGCACCCCATATGCAAGAGACACTACAATAATGGATCCCAGGAAAACATTACACAATTTTTGCAAATAATAACTCCCCCCCCCCCACTTTGGACTCCATTTAAAGGGGTTTTGCCATGATGTAATGTTGACGTGGGATCCTCCAAAATGGGTTTTTAATCACTTTTCTAAATATATGTGATTACAAAAACTGAAGCCTCTGAGAGCTACAGCATTGCTCAGCCCCCCTTAGTTTCCTGGCAGTTTACATTAGACAAGACCAGGACAATGACAGGAGCTGATCTGGCCGGGCTTGCATGTTTGCACTTCTTATCTGATGACAGGGAACATGAACGAGCTTGCAAGGGACTGGGGAGAAAGTGCAGTGTATGAGGCTGTCTGCTGTATAGAGAATCCACTGGTTGTAATATTATTTGAGTAAACATTAGAGATGCTCCCTGCTTCCTGGCTCTGCTCAACCCCCTCCCTCTCCCTCCTTTATCAGTTCATGCTTTATTTATCTTCTCTCTTGAGTAGATAAGAGGTAAGGAACTTCACTTCTTGGCAAAACCCCTTTAAGTTTAATTTTTCTCTGCTGCATAACCCCTTTACTAATCAGTGGCAGTCTGAGCATTGGGAACGCCACCGTTGCAGAGAATAAAGTGAAAGCAATGGAGTAGAAGGAAAACGACATGCCCTTCAATCCTATGATCAGTGGAGATCCAAGAGATTGCACCTCTACCTGTCCTAAGGTGGTGACTTGCCCTAGCAGCGAGTCATCGTTATAACATGGGGATAACACTTTGACAACCGTCACATCTTCGATGGAGTTAAAGGGATTGTTCAAGATGTGGCCACCAGGATGACATGACTTCCATTGGTAATACAAGGACATCTTGAGTCCTCCAGAACCGGAAGGAGGGTCCTGAGAGGGTTACCTTACCCTATGATATCCATAAGATATGGGCAGGGGTTCTCTCTATGGATCTACTGCTTTCACCCCTTGTTTGGTCATTGGAGGTAGATATGGTTTTTGTAATACGTGAATAGGGATCTATGTACCCTGTTTCCCTGAAAATAAGGGAGTGTCTTATATTAATTTTTGCTCCTAAAGACGCGCTAAGACTTATTTTTAGGTTATGTTTCTTTTTTTCTATGAAGGATAATTCACATTTATTGCTGAACAAAAAATCAACCTGTATTAATATACTGTAGTGATTTCATCACAAACATCAGCATAAGCAGCCAAACTCTGAATTACATAAAAAAATGCACTAGGTCTTATTTTCGGGGGTGTCTAATTTTCGGGGAAACAGGGTAGCAGCCATTCCCTACTGACGTACTTCACTAAACTCCCCCACAGCTCCACAATCTCCAGGAAGGATACTTAGGGCGACATGTCCGAAAAGTGGCGTATCTATGCCAGTTTTAGGCGCATTAAATCAGTTTAAAGTGCGCCTGAAAGTCCGATACTTTCTAAAAATTGACGTCAGGTATACCGTGCATAGATTACTTAATGCGCCTAAGGGGGCTTTGTAACAAAAAAGGGGCATTGTATCAAAAAAGGGGGCATTGTATCAAAAAAGGGGGCATTGTATCAAAAAAGTGGGCATTGTATCAAAAATGGGGGCATTGCAACAAAAATGGGGGCATCGTATCAAAAAAGGGCGCATTGTATCAAAAAGGGGGCATTGTATCAAAAAAGGGGGCATTGCATCAAAAAAGGGGGCATCGTATCACAAAAGGGTGCATTGTATCAAAAAAGGGGGCATTGTATAAAAAAAGGGCGCTTTGTTTTAAAAAAGTGTGCATTGTATCAAAAAAGGGGGGCAAAAATTGTATCAAAAAAGGGGGCATTGTATCAAAAAAAAAAAAAGGCGTACGGGTTTATCGTTTATCAAAAAAGGGGCATTGCAAAAAAAAATTAAGGGGGCTTTCAAAAAAATTATAAAAAAAAAAAGGGGGCATTGTATCAACCCAAAAAGGGGGGGGCTTTTTCCGTTATAAAAAAAAGGGTGCATTGCTCAACACTCGCACATAGCATATCATTGGTAGTATATAGTATGCGTCTATCGAGGCGCATTGCCCGACGGAGGCGCATAACATATGTAAGTCACCTCAATAGGCGCATTTTGCGACGGGGGCGCACAGTGCACCATATTTAGGCGCATTACAAAGTGTCGTGCCCGGCGTATAATGCGCCTAGTTTTGGTGTACAATAGTCCATTTACAACAAGAATATGGTGTCAAAAGTGGTTTTGGCGCAAAATAGAACAAACAACTGTTGTTGGCAAGTTGGGACATGTCGCCCTTAGTGACCAGGTTGTAGTCTACCCGTTGCTGGAGGAGCCCTTGAAGTGACAGGTGCAGTTGGCCGCAGTCCATCCATTAAGCACTGGAGACATTTTATGGAGGAAAACGATGAAAAATCCTCTTGTTACGATTGGCTGGAAAGTCTGGGAGATGTTTGAAGAGCAACTTTCAGACCAAAAATAACAAGTCTCAGCTTTCCCATCTGCGGTGTTAGGAGCTGGCAGATCCATCGCGGCAGCTTCCTCTACATGAGCGGTGGAAGAAGTTCGAAGTCTTCTTACTCTGTAGCTCAAGGATATTAGGTATCGGGAAGCAGAAATCCAGAAGCCACATGGGGTACATGCTGATGGTGACAACTCGCTCCAGTCAACTTTTAGGAAAGTGGAATACTCTATTGGTATGCTGATTGTGAGGAGAGGCTGTTTCTGCACCTGGCCCACTAAGGGCATCATAGCCAACTCTGAGGTCATACGGCTGGCACACTTACGTTGGCACAGAGGATCTTTATGGTCTTCACTTGCTCTATGGTTGGCCCTCTACGGCAGTGGTCTGCAAAATGAGGCTCCACAGCTGTTGGGAAACTACAACTCCCATCATGCCCATTGATAAAGATTACATAAATGCATGATGGGAGTTGTAGTTTCCCAACAACTGGAGAGCCGCACTGCAGACCACTGCTCTAGTGGGTCCACATAGTGTACACTTTTATGAGCATGGTGGCTTCACCAATAAGGGGATGCCTGTTACTGACAGTGTTATTGGTGCCCTTTGGGTAGCCCCATAAGAGGACCATCATGTTACAGACTATTGAATAGCACTATAACTAGCATCTTTATAGGGAGATTGTGGCTGGCACAATATGGAGATCCATAGGGACTGCACTGGTATGAGGAACCTAGCCTGGCTGGGCATACACTGTAATTGTTATAGTGCCAATTAAGAAGATTATAGGTTCTGGGTATACTTGCCCCCACCCAGTACTCATTTACAGGTCTAATCTGGAGTTTAAATTTATTTTGGGGTCTAGTTTAGGGCCTAAACTGATTATTTGGGTCTGGTTTGAGGTTAGAATTTATTTAGGGTTCTAGTTTAGGGCCTGAACTGATTACTTGGGTCTCGTTTGGGGTAAAAATTTACTTCAGGGTCTAGTTTAGGGCCTGAACTGATTACCTGGGTCTGGTTTGGGTTTATAATTTATTTAGGGTCTAGTTTAGGGCCTTAATTGATTATTTGGGTCTAGTTTGGGGTAAGAATTATATATTCTTATCTCCTGCTTGTGTACACAAGCTTCTTTAGGTTATTGACCACCTCTCTCTCCACTAGCAGTAGCTGGGATGGTGACATCATTCCCTTCTGTGTCTTATCAGCATCATAGGAGCTTGTTTATGTTTCTTACTGATCAACTTTAACCCTTTAGAGCTCTGTAGCCTTCTACCCTGCTGTTTAATACCTTCCCTTACCAATGTCCCTCTAACAGGGTAAGCTAGAGCTGAAATGTCAGTCATTGCTGTAAAGGAAGTGAGAGCCTGAAGTTGTAGACCCACCCACAAGCTGAACAGGAAGTGGGAGTCTGAAGCTGTAGAACCTCCCACAGCCTAAACAGGAAGTGGGAGCCTGTAGCTGTAGAACTGCCCACTGCCTGAACAGAAAGTGGGAGCCTGAAGCTGTAGAACCGCCCACAGCCTGAACAGGAAGTGGGAACCTGAAGCTGTAGAACCGCCCACAGCCTAAACAGGAAGTTTGAGCGTGAAGCTGTAGAACTGCCCACAGCCTGAACAGGAAATGAGAGCGTGAAGCTATAGAACTGCCCACAGCCTAAACAGGAAGTGGGAGCGTGAAGCTGTAGAACTGCCCACAGCCTGAACAGGAAGTGGGAGCGTGAAGCTGTAGAACTGCCCACAGCCTAAACAGGAAGTAGGAGCCTGATGCTGCAGAACAGCCCACAGCCTGAATAGAAAGTAGGAGCCTGAAGCTGTAGAATTGCAAACAGCCTAAACCGGAAGTGGGAGCCTGAAACTGTAGAATTGCAAACAGCCTAACAGGAAGTGGGAGCCTGAAGCTGTAGAACCGCCCACATCCTAAACAGAAAGTGGGAGCCTGAAGCTGTAGAATTGCCAACAGCCTAAACAGGAAGTGGAAGCCTGAAGGTGTAGAACCACCCACAGGCTGAACAGGAAGTGAGATCCTGAAGTTGTAAAACCATCCACAGCCTGAACAGGAAGTGGGAGCCTGAAGCTGTAAAACCACCCACAGCAAGGCACAAGGAATTTAGAGAAGCAGGGCCCTGTCCACTGTGTTAGAAATATTTCCAGTACATTAAATCTAGACTCTCCTCATTTCCAGTACAGGTCAAAAAGAGAATTTTATGTACAGTGCAAACATATACTTACCTTCCCTATTCTTAATCTCTTCTTCAGATTCACGCCCCTGTATTTGTGTGCCCAGAAATTGTGTTTTGTGCGGACAAAATCGAACCCGAGCCCCCGCTTGCCCCTGGAAAATTGATGGCTTCTTAAATACCACACCAAATTACCTCCTTCAACCCCCCCTTTCACCAAACCCAGCTTGTGCCTTTACCCAATAACGCCGGACAACTAATGGTAAATTGGCCCACAGCAGCCGTTTTATTAACAAATCAAACAAAAATAACTTTTCATAAAAAATTTTATAAACTTCCCAAATACCAAACGGTCCCATGATAATACTTCCAAACCTCTTACTCCAGCAAACTGTCCCCCTTACTCCAAACCCCAAACAACCAAAGACCAACTCAGCTTTGGTCAACCAAAAAAAAACCAGTGGGGTGCAGGGGTCCTAGGAGCCAAACCCGACCGGGCGCCCAAATCCCAAAGGGAAAACCCACATCCCCCCAGCCGCATTCCAATGGCTCGGAGGTCAAACCATACAGATGGCCAAACCCCAATTTTGCTCTCCGGGGTACCACCCTGGAAGACCCCCCCACCTTCGCCAGGGTGGTCCACCTTTGCCACACCCCCGGGGGGAGAAAAAACCCCCCAAGACCCCCCCGGCAATCCCCTCCCCAAACTCCAAACCCCCTCCCCCACCCGAGATGCCAGAAACCTCATGCGTGCGAAACCCACCACCCCAATCGCCCTTTCGATGCCCCCCGACCCCAAAGGCCCACAAATCCAGCCCAAACTGCAGTTAAGGCACACCATCAGCCCCCCAAAAAATGACCCCCCCCCCGACCCCAAATTCCCCAAATGCCTCACAAAAACCCCCCCCTTACGAGCCAAAAAACCCCGACACCGCTCTGTTAATTTTAATCGCCCCGATTCAAAGATTCAACAACCGTCCCCCACCCATTATGCCGTACACTATGTCGACCACCCCAATCATCAAATCCGTAGGTAGCCCCACGGCGCAACAAGTCATTTTTAATGCCCTAATAATTCCCCTGGAGCCCCACCCCCTAAATCATTCCCTCCCCCAGCAAAACAGAATTACGGCTCCCTACCCAACCCCCGCAAACCGAAGACTTAGGTACCCCCCTAACCATCGCATCCCCCCCTTTCCCAAACCCATCGGCCTCCCCCGGGCCCCTAGAAAAAAACCCAATGACGCCCATTTGGTCTCGCTGCAGCTGTTCCGCACCCAATGACATGGAATCCCCAAAGAACCGGGAAGGAGGGGAAACCGCGTGAAAAAGAAACAGAAGAGGTAAACAGAAAATTACTAAAAGGCAAACCCCAACGCCCCTCGGCCCCCTCCCCCCTTCCCCCACCTTTACATAGCCTTACCCAGGTATAAACCCCGGGCCCCAAAGGTGTGGGGGGACTACAGACAAACCCTGTCCGACCCCCATCTTCCTTCCCGCCCCAAACTCTGCACTAAAACCCCCAAAAGGCGGCCTGGGTAGCTCCCCCGATTCGGAATAAATGCGGCGCAAAGGAGACGGATCCAGCCCGATGTTTCCAAACAGCGTCGGAATATGGCAGTGAACGGGAACCGTGAAAAAAAAGGGAAACCCCTTTTCGTGGCATAAAAGGGGGCCCATCCTGAGCCCCCCGCAAACCCCGGAAAACCCCAAACAACTCACCGGGCACATTAAAGCGCCCGGGGGACTTTTGTAAGACACCCACTTCCCCTGTTCATTATCAGTTTTTGATCGCGGATGAAAAAAATGCCCGCCCCCCCCGTGTTCCATTACATCAGCCCCTGCAAACCCCCTCCCTCGACCAAATGGGGAAACCAGCTCCCCAAAACCTAGAGCTCCAAAAACCCTATGAGAAGGCCGTCTGAACAAGGCCAACTCAAAACCCGACGTGGCCACTCCCCCCAGCTGCACCCCAATCGCCCCAGCAAATAAAACAATGGACGTCGAACCCCGGGGACACGTACCCCCCCTGTAACCCGTAAGCTCGTTGCACCAAAAAACTTTTTGTCACATCCCGCAACCCCCGATACCGAAACCCAAACGCAAACCCCAGACATCAGTTGGACACCTTTGGGGCCGCCCAAACCTTCACGCCGGCCCACGCTTTTAACCCAAGCAGTGCCCCCCCTTTCCTATCCGAGGAACATCCCCCAGTTGCCGTACCCATTCGACCATAACCCCCACTTTTTCATAAGCAGCCCGGGGTTTACCCCCAGGAAAGCCGGATCAAGCCCCCAGTTCTCGAAGGCCCGGCCCCAAGAGCTGAGGAAAATCCCCCCCGATTCGCTCCCGAGGTCCCAAACCCCCTGAATCGACCCCATTTTAGGCAGGAGAGAATCAGCTCCCGTTTGAACTCCGGGCACATGCTCCGCTGCACCAAGAATTCACGACAGACACTTAAATACTGTAGCCTTAAAAACCCGGACCACTGGCGGGGAAGAAGCACAATGTTAATGGTTGTCCACCCAAAATTGTCCCAAAAAAAAGCGAACCTTCCCTATTTCTAAACCGTTCCCCACAACCCACAGCCACCACAAGGGGGAAAAAGTTCAAAAAAATCCCAAAATTGCGCATGTCGAAAACTCCCCCCTGCCCCCCGGCCCCAAGGGGCCGCACACCAGGCCCCCAAAAATTTGCTAAAAAACCCCGTGCTGCCGCGATCGTAAAAATGTTTTTTCCGCTGTTGGAACCTCCCCTTCCAAAATTATGGAAACCCCCCATGTACTTGTTAGAAAACCCGACCACACTCCCAAAATCACCCCCGATGTTGCCTGTTGAGTCGTATGAAATGAGGGGGCCTATCAATACCAGCCCTTGCCCTCCCAAACCCCCTGCAAAAAACCCGCCCCATGGGATATCGGCAGCAAAATTAGCTTCCCAAGAAGGTTGCAGGTCTCGCAGTTGAATTTTTTTGTAGGCCTGCGCTCTCCGGACTTCACATTTCAACCCTTCCAAATTGTCCCCGGGGGAATCTGCATCCATCCGACGGAATCGATGCAAATTCCCAGAAAAATCAGACAATCCTGGACCCTCTGTCTTATCTGCTGCTACGGCACCCAAAACGCCTTGCCACCCACTCATCGCTGAAGCAAAGACCCCCATACAGGGGAACCCCCCGGCCCCACCATAAAAAATCATCCAGGTAATGGATAATGGAATCCAACCCGGACACGTCCCGAACTACCCACTCCCAAAAATGTGCAAAAAGCCCCAAAGTAGGACAGAAGCGAACAACCCATAGGAAGGGACCTATAAAATAAAATTCCCTCCCAAGAAACCCCAAAAACGCAAACTATCCGGATGAACCGGCAACAACCGGAATGCCGCTTCGAATCCGTCTTTGGCCATCAAAGAACCCCCACCCATAACGCCCGGGCCAAAGCTACCGCCGCATCGAAAGCGTGTAACAAAAATGACAAAGTTCCGGGCAATCCCATCGTTCACCCCGCCCTTTAGGAAATGACAAATGATTATAGCCGGAAATTGTTCGGCTCTTTTTTTGGCCCCACCCCCCAAAAGGGGGACACCACAAATTCCCAAGGCGGGTTTTCTCGAAGGGGCCGGCATCCCCCCCCACGCCACTTCCCCTTGGGTAATTCTCAGCCAAACTGACGGGTTTCATGGCCATCTCAGGTTTTTTACAGAGAAGGGACCTCGTGCCCTGGGGGCGGTATCTTAAACCCTGAGCGAAACCTCCGACAACAAAACCGCCCCGCTTTGTCTGGAAACCAGCCGGAAAGGGCCCTTTTTTGTAGCCCCCTGGGTCACCCCCCCGTCCCTGCAGCGCCCCCCTTTCCCTCGCCCTTTTTAAAACACCTTTAAGCTGGGTGGGTCGACACTCCAAAAGGGGCATTGTGCCCCTTTTTTGAAAAAAGGCATCCCAGCCAAAATTTTCATTGGCCCTATTAAACAACCAGCACCCCCCCCTTAATCCACTAGCCTGTGACCCCGTTCCCGCCGAACCGCCCCCTTGGGGAAAACCGGCCCCCCCCGGAAAGGGCTGCCCAAATTTAGTTGGCGCCATAAATTTAAGCCCCAGGCCCAAAGTCCTTGTGAAACCCTCGTATGGCCGGTCGACCCCCTTCCTCTGCGAAAGCTCGTATACCTTAACCACGCCATCCCCCATACGCCCCATGCCCTCGGCTCGAATCCATGTAGCAAAACAGCCCGGAACAATTTTCCGCGCTTTTTGCCCCCCAAAGTTGCCAAAATTGCAAAGGCCTGAACATTCGCAAACGTCTAGGAATGAGCCTCCACCTGCCTTCTCCTCCTCCCCTTCTTGCTCTCATCCCTTTCCCCTTTTTCTAAGTTTAATTTTTCCGGGGGAAGGGGGGAAAATCCGACCTGTCTTTCCGATCTTCTCCCCCACCTCTTTCTTTAAATGAGCCCCTAAAGGGCCCCCGAAGCACAATACACCCCTCCCCGGCCTTATCATCTAACCTAACACCCCATTCGGTCCTTATCCCTCTGCACCCAACAGTCACCCCCACCCCGGGCCCCACAGACCCGGCCCCAATGCCCCCCCGCTGGCCCCCTAACCAAGAGGCCACCCCTGCGACGGGAAGACACCCCCGCATCCCCCGGTGAACCCGCCGGGCCCGGAACCCCCCTCCCCCAAAAGTGCTCAAAATCCTTAAAGGGGCCCCGGCCAATCCCCCGGTTTTACCCCAGCCACCTCTGACCTCCCGCCTCGGCCCCCAAACCCCCCCCCGCTCCCTATCGCCCCCAAAATCGGCGGAAAAGAACAAGACATGGCAAACACTCACGGGGTGCGTGGGGGCTGTGAACCCACCCCCGTAACCTAATCTTGACCCCTACGGAGGGAATCCCTGCTCCAACGCGCAACCGGCGACCCGGGGCAAGGCCCCCAAACCCCGGAAGGGGGGAGGGACCCACCGGGGGCAGGTCTGTGGGAGGGCTGGGGATTGCCACGCTCGGGGGTAGAAAAAATCTCCTCTCTTCAGAAAAAACCCTTGGGCCGGCCGACCGCCGCCCGTCCGGACCCATTCCTTGTCTTCCAGCGCCGATGACCCCATCTTGATGCGGGGGGAGTCCGACGCCGGGTTTCCCCCCGGCCGGGAATCACCCCGCGAGGGTACCCTACCATGAACGTACTGCTGAAATAGGGCAGCACGGGCCGTGCACCAGCCCGGGGCGAGACTCGTGCCCCCCCAGGGCCCCCCGGCCCACTTGGGGTTCCTCCCAGACCCAGCGCCGACCCCCGCCTGCGAACCCGCAGCCACTTTGGAGGGCCCCCTGGGGGGTCCCCGGCGGGGCGGGGGGGGGCCGGGGGGGGCGCAGGGGTCAACCGGTGGAGGGCGAGCCCCCCTGCGCCACCCCCATGTGCTGCTGTCCCCAGGCTGATCACCGGGCCCGACCACAGCCACGCCGCCCGGCGCTCCCGCACTGCTGCTTGCCTCGCTCAGATCCTGGACCGCTGCCCGAAGCCAATCCGCGCCGCGGGCCGCTGCCAGTCGCCGCAGCACCTCAAACTGCTCGTCCGCCATAGCAACGTGAGCAGAGCGCAGCACGGGCGTCCTATTCTTGCCTCGTGCCGCGCCAACTGCTCACTGGGCGGAAGGGGCGGGGCTAAGCCCCTTCGCCTCTCCGCGTCACTAAGCCCCTCCCCTCACTACTGGGCGCGATGACGCTGCGCCCCAGCGTGCCGGGTCATGGCCGCGCCTCCCCTATGGGGGTGGGGGCCGGTCCGGCGCGCATCTGGATGAAAAGCGAAGCCCAGGAGCAAGGGGGGTAAGTATTACTATCTATCATTTTAACAATGCAATAGATATGATCATAAATGGTGCAGTGATTAGTTACATACTCCCTGGTACATGTGGCGGATTAAATGCAGGGCATGTTTGGTGGCAATGGATCCCCCAGGAACCTCAAACCATCCATATTATAATCCACTACTGGATTCCTTCATTGATGTGGGTACTGTTAGCAGTTTTAAGCATAGTTGCCAACTTTTGAAAGTGAAAAAGCAGGAGACTCTAGTGGGGGTCGCGCGTAGCGCGCCGCGGCAAAAATTTGCATGGACACGCCCATCTTGTCGGTATGCCACGCCCCTTCAAAAAGCCACACCCACTCCACCTAACTGCATAACGGCTTTGGAAGAAAGCCAGGTAGATGCCCTTATAGCCAGGTAGTAGCCCCCCATAACCAGGTAGTGCCCCTTACAGGCTGGTAGATGCCCCCTTGTAGCCAAGTAGATGCCCCTCTGTAGCCAGATTAGGCCAAATTTGTAGCCAGGTAGTGCCCCCTTTGTTAGCCAGGTAGGTGCCCCCATTGTTAGCCAAGTAGTGCCCCCATTGTTAGCCAGGTAGTGCCCCATCTGTTAGCCAGGTAGTGCCCCCATTGTTGCCAGGTAGTGCCCCCATTGGTTGCCAGGTAGTGCCCCCATTGTTGCCAGGTAGTGCCCCATTGGTTGCCAGGTAGTGCCCCCATCTTTTAGCCGGTAGTGCCCCCATCTTTTAGCCAGGTAGTGCCCCCATTGTTAGCCAGGTAGTGCCCCCATCTGTTAGCCAGGTAGTGCCCCATCTGTTAGCCAAGTAGTGCCCCATCGTTAGCCAAGTAGTGCCCCCATCGTTAGCCAGGTAGTGCCCCCATTGGTTGCCAGGTAGTGCCCCCATTGGTTGCCAGGTAGTGCCCCCATTGGTTGCCCGGTAGTGCCCCTCTGTTGCCAGGTAGTGCCCCCATCTGTTGGCCAGGTTTTGCCCCCATCTGTTAGCCAGGTAGTGCCCCCATCTGTTAGTCAGGTAGTGCCCCATCTGTTAGCCAGGTAGTGCCCCATCTGTTAGCCAGGTAGTGCACCCATTGTTGCCCGGTAGTGCCCCCTTGTTGCCAGGTAGTGCCCCATCTGTTGGCAGGTTGATGCCCCCATCTGTTTGCCAGGTAGTGCCCCTCTGTTGCCAGGTAGTGCCCCATCTGTTTAGCCGGGTTTAGTCCCCCCATCTGTTAGCCAGGTAGTGCCCCCTTTGTTGCCAGGTAGTGGCCCCCATTGTTCCCGGGTTTAGTGCCCCTTTGTTGCCAGGTAGTGCCCCCATTGTTGCCAGGTAGTGCCCCTCTGTTGGCCAGGTAGTGCCCCCTCTGTTGCCAGGTGTGCCCCATCGTTAGCCGGTAGTGCCCCATCTGTTAGCCAGGTAGTGCCCCTTTGTTCCCAGGTAGTGCCCCATTGTTCCCAGGTGATGCCCATTGTTCCCGGGTTTAGTTGCCCTCTCTGTTAGCAGCTAGGCCCCCTTAAAGCTAATAAAAATAAAATAATAAAATCCACTAAACCTCACCAGGCTCCTGCAGCACGGCCGTCCGGACGATCTCCTCAGCGGCGCAGGGGGAAGTGAGAGCAGCCGCGCGTTTACTCCCCTGCAGCCGCGCGTCACTTCCCCCTGCGCCCGCTGAACTGTATGTGCGGCGCACACACCGGCGCCGTACATACAGGGAGAGGAGGGGAGGAGGGAGCGATCCTCTGCCTCCTCCCGCACAGTGAGGAACCGGGGCGGGTGAGCGGCCGCTGCGGCCGCTGCACCCGCCTGTAGGAGCGGTTTCCCCCGGCGCAAGAGTAGCGCACCAGCGCTTACTCTTGCGCCGCGGTAATTTAAAGGACCCCCGCCCCCTGCAGGCGGGGGAGGAATGCCAACTCCCCGGGAGGGCGGGAGGGGACCCCAAATAGCGGGACCCCCCCGCCAAAAACGGGAGAGTTGGCATGTATGGTTTTAAGATGAGGTCATATTAGACACCTGCGTTGTATGGATCTGTAGAACGGCTTCAGTAGTCTACTACGTGCCAATACAGACAGTCCCTGACTTACAATGTTCCGACTTACATCTGTCCCCTAATTACAAACAGAGACTTATGGGGCGTGCTGGCACTTGTAGTTCCATGGTCTACAACAGATAGAAGCTGTGGAATGACAAGTGCCAGCATGCCACAGCAGCACACGAGGTGAAAATGAGGTGAAATCTTCTTAACAGGGGCACAACAACAAAACAAATGTAAAAACCCTTCCCTGCACTATCCATTTTGTGCTGGAGTTACATTTAATAAATCTACCTGTTCTGACTTACATACAAATTCAACTTAAGAACAAACCTACAGTCCCGATCCCGTTCGCAACCCGGGGACTGCCTGTAATACACCTTGGAGGGCTTCAGATTGCTCATGATCATAGCTTGCTTATGGCTCCTCTGATTACCTACGACAGGGAACTGCAACGTCTGCTCTCCAGCTGCTGGGAAACTACAACTCCCATCATGCAATTAAATCATCTATATCAGAGGGCATGATGGGAGATGTAGTTTCCCAACAGCTGGAGAGCCAACGTTACAGACCCCTGATCTAGAGCATGTGTCAAACTCAAGGCCCGTGGGCCAAATCCTGCCCACCATGTTATTTTATGTTTAAGTCCCATTTTTATGTTAAACTCATATTTGAGGAATTTCTGGTTGTTTTTTTTTATTTTTCATATCACTTTCAATATTTTTTAATAATTCTTATGTCTTGCATTTTTCTCTTTGGCCACTAGGCTTTGTTTGCACTGCCTTAACAGCAGTCAGAGAGATGCTTTACAGTAGCTTCATGCACATAAGAGACTTAAGACTGACTCAGTCCCATTCACTGCTATAGGAGAGTTTTCTAGTCCTCCTCTGTGACCTGGGAAGAAATCACTGTGCAGGGAGGTGAAAGGGTGAGCTGTGACTATCTCCTTTTGTGATTTATGGATCCTGTGTTTTCTATTTCACATGGTGCTCCTTTCAGTTTGACCCCCTTTGTGCTGATAATGAGCAGACAACTGAGAATCTTTTCTGTCAGAACAGGAAGTGTTAGAATATTATTAGGCCTAGTGGCCAAAGTGAAAATTGCAGAACTTAAGAATTATTAAAAAATATTGAAAGTGATATGGAAAATTAAAAAAAAATATATAACCAAAAATTCTTAACAAATTAGTTGAACATAAAAAACATGAGTTAAACAATAAGTCATTTTTGATGACACATTCCCTTTAACAGGAGGATGCAACCAGCCCTTAGCAGATGCCACACCGCCATCTTGGATTCGGAGCTAAGCGTCTTGTTCAGGCACACAGTTTCACAGTTAGTACGGTTGAAAAAAGGCGCGTGTCCATCAAGTTCAACCGAGGGTGGGGAAAATGTGGTTGAAGGGGAGGAGGGGACAAGGACTTTAAGCCAGCCTCCCCATGGTGAATGCCCTAAAAACCCAAAAGGCAAGAACCAATCTTCCCCAGAGGAGACCCCATCTCTGACCTTAGACCCGCCCCCAGCAGGATCCGAATTTTACATGGCTTCGTACGCTTTAATATTCTTTAGTTCCAGATCGGTATCTAAGCCTTTCTTAAAACCCCTCACCTGTTCCTCCCTGTGACCAGCTCCTCAGGCGGCTATTCCACAGATTCACAGTTCTTACAGAGAAGAACGACCTTCTCCTCTAGAGATAGAATACATTTTTCTATAGCCGCAGGGAATGTCCCCTTGTCTTTTGAGGGGGCTTAACTTTAAATAGTTTTTCCTCACACTTTTTATAGGGACCATTTATTATTTTATAAAAATTTAAATCATGTCTCCCCGAAGCCGTCTTTTCTCAAGACTAAATAAGTTCAATTCTACTAACCTCTCCTCATGACTAAGATGCTCTATTCCTCTTATAAGTTTGGTTGCTCATCTTGGCACTCTCTAAGATGCTCCATTCCCCTTATAAGTTTGGTTGCTCGTCTTGGCACTAAGATGCTCCATTCCCCTTATAAGTTTGGTTGCTCGTCTTTGTACTCTCTCTAGCTCCATTACATCTCTTCTATGAACTCTTCTATAAAGGCAGTGGCACAGGCGGTGGCACAGCTCGGACAGCCCTAGCCACCCTCCCAGGCCGTCCAAATGGCCCTTTGACTGCAGCCATAATGCTTATGTGGCCCTTGGTGGAAATGAGTTTGACACCCTTGATATGGAATATTTGGAAATCTAGTAGATCAGCAAAGTGCCATGTTATCAAGAGCTGATCGCTTTGTCTGATCAATGAGCAACATTCATCATGTATCTGGCCGCCTCATCGCTGTGAGCAGGAATTCATCAGAGCAACAGCTTAAGTGGAGGTTTTTGTAAGAAATAGGTGAAGGAATCTACGAAATGCTCCAAAGTGACTGAAACGGACTTGTCGGAGGCCTCCAGGAAGCGGCGGGCGGGTTGTGCGAGGAAGGACATGCACCTGACGTCTCTCCATGGTGTCGCTGAACAAATTTATAGGTCTATTGAATACTAATAAAAGAGAAATTACTGGCAGTTCTGTCTGAGGCCACGTAGGCTGCATAATCACCGCCTATAACTCACTGCAGTCAATACCAGATGGGCTGAAATCATTACACAGGCCGGTAGGGAGGGCCGCGCAGACCCCAAAGGATATGGGGAAAATTTTCGGGAAAAGGGGAAATAAAGGGGAAATTTGTTTGGGGGTGATGTGTGGCCCCATGGAACGAGGTGAGGGTCTCCAAAGTGTGTGTTTACCATCTGGGTGACTTTCCCGGGGTCACATTCTCTGGGGGTGTAGGTAATTTTTAAACTTAGTGTTGTATAAAATTTTAAAAAAATGGAACGTAAAAAAAATTAAAAAACCCTTTTATTTTTTTATGAAAAATTTTAAAATTTCCCCCAATTTTTCTATTGTTTTTTTAAAAAATTTCCCCTTTTTAAACATGTGCTATATTACTTTTTTTGTCAGGGGGAACAAATTTTAATTTCACCATTTTACTATGTGAAATTTATATTTATAAATTTATTTTCTTGTTTCATATACAAAAAAAAAATTACACCTTTATACGTTTGTGGTTTCCCTGTAACTAAAAACCCATTTTTAAATCTGGACCATATACCGATAACTAAAACCCCCATATTAAAAAATCATGTGACAAATACTTATAACTTATGCACGATACTATACGTCATGTAAAAAGATACCTTAACTATACACCATAAAAACTTCCTGTAAAAAATATCCTAAAACGTATCAACCATATTAACATCATGGCCCAATTCCCTTAAATATACAGGGATAATATACGTCATGGACAGTACTGAAAACATATACACCATTTTTAAAAATTATGGACCATTACCTATAAATTATACCTATTACATCATGTGACACATATACCTATAACATATACACCATATTATACATCATGTGACACATATACCTATAACATATACACCATATTATACATCATGTGACACATATACCTATAAAATTTTACACCCAATATTACACTCATGTGATAATTTTCCTATAAACATAAAACCCCATTTACACATCTGTGAACATATCCCATAACATATACACATTTTATACATATATGCCTATACATCCCCGGCCATTTATTTTAGGTCCCATGCTAGTAAGGGTTGGACCCCTTTTGCTTCAGAACTGCCTAAATTCTTCATGGCTAGATTCCACAAGGTGTTGAACGATGCTCAATTGGCCCAAGGGGGCCAAAAGGTGCCAAAAAAAATTTTCCCCACCCATGACACCCCACCCCCACCTAAAAACGTTGATCAGGCAGGGGGATCCGCTTCATGTTGTTGACCCCAAATTGCCCCTCCTTCCGAATGTGCAGCAGAAATCGAGATATCAGACCAGGAAACCCTTTTTTCAATCTTCTACTGCCCAATTTCGTGGTTTGGGGAAAATTGGAGCCTCGTTTCCTGTTTTTAGTGAAAGGAGTGGCACCCCGGTGTGGTTTCTGCTGCTGTAGCCCTTGCCTCAAAGTTGGCCTTTTCTGTGCGTTCAGAGATGTCTTCTGCCACCTTGGTTGAAACGGGGGGCTATTTGGAGTCATGTTGCTTTCTTCAGTCAACCCAGTCTCCCCTAAATCCCTTTTTCCCCCCATCTGTGCTCGGTTTGAACTGCAGGGATTGTCTTGACATGTTACATGCCTAAAAAACACTGAGTTGCCCCCATGTGATTGGCTGTTTGAAATTAAGTGTTAACGAGAGTTGGGGGCAGGGTACCTAATAAAGTGGCCGGTTTTTTCCTAAACATATCCTAATTATATTTCCCGTGACACGTTTAACTATAAAATTACACCAATTTATAAATCTGTGACAAGATCCTTAACAATACCCATATTTTCACTCATGAGCAAATTTACTATAAAAATATACACCATATTACACATCATGTGTAATATACTTAAAAAATATACACAAATATTACAATCATGTGACACATTACCCTTTTAAAAAATATACAAAATTTTTAAAAATCATGTGACAAATTTCACCCTTTTTTATATACACCATATTCACAATGTGATACATTCCTATAAATTTTAAAATTTTTTAATTTATGTGCACAGATCCCCTTATCATATACACCATATTATATATCATGTGATACATATACCTATAACATATACACCATATTATACGTCCTGGGACACATAACTTTTAACAATACACATATTTCATCATGTGACAAATATCAAAAATATACACCATTTCACATTTTGGGGAACTTTACCTATAATATTAACACCATATTCGAGGTATAGTTAGACAATTCCTTCTGTTTCAATGGAAGATAGAAGGGCAATATTGCATACCTTTAAAAGGCAAAAGGGGGGGTTTTGTCAGTGCTTTCTTAGTAGTGTTTCGTCATGCAAAATTTTTTTACGTTTTTTTGTCTTTATTTTAATGGTCAACTGCAATGTACAAAGATCATAAAACCATAGGCAGAGGTAAAAAAAATGGAAAGAAATTATATAATATCCAGGTTAATGAGAGGCACGGAAACGCTGGGGCATTGTCAGAGGGGTCTTGCCTAGTTGCCATTTTTTTGGTATATTTGGGGAAAAGACAAGTGGGGGAAGGGAGTGTGTGGGGAATGTTTGGGGGGGTCCCCGGCATTGTGGTTTGGCCCCAGGGTTTCTTGGGGAAAGGATGGCACCAAGATGCATTATGGAAAGAAGACAAGATGGTTGCGGTGTGGGAAAATGACTTGGGGGGTCCTGGAATACGTGGAGGGCCCGAGGCGTCACTTACCTGGGAAGAGATGTTAGCAGGGTGCACTATGGGAAGAAGACAAGATGGTGGAGGCAGATCGTTGGGCAATGTCCTGCTGAAGGCTCCTGGCATCATGTGGAAGGTTGGGTGCGTCACTTACCTGTGGAAGAGATGGTGCCAGGATGCACTATGGGAAGAAGACAAGATGGCGGAGACAGTGTGATGGGCAGTGTTCTCCTGGGGCCCCTGGATATGGGGAAAGGCTGGGTCGTCACTTACAGGGGGAAGGAGGGGCCCGGGATGCAATAGGGAAGAAGACAAGATGGCGGAGGCAGGGGATGGGAATGTTCTGCTAGGGGGCTGGCTCATGTGGAGGGGGGGGTGTCCTTACTTGGGGGGAAAGAGATGGGCCCCCATGCTTTATGGAAAGAAGACAAGATGGCGGGGGCAGGGGATGGGAAATGTTCTCCGGGGTCTGGCATCAGTGAGGGGCCGGGGGGGCTCACTTACGGGGGAAGAGGGGGACCAGTGCATATGGAAGAAGACAAATGGGGGGAGGTAATGGTATTTTTTGGGGGAATGGGGGGGGGTCCTGGCAACCATGTGGAATTTTCCCCGGTGGCGTTCCTTACGGAAGAGATGTGCAGGATGCATTGGGAAGAAGACAAGAGGGCGGGGGAAGGGATGGTCAATGTTTCTGGGGGTCCTGCATATGTGGATGTTACCTGCACTTACACTACCCAACATTGTACAGACCAAGTCCCCCTCTTCATGGGCCACACTGCAAAGACTGTCCATGAATGAGGACGTTCCCGGTGGTGACTCAGCCTCCAAATTCCAAGGTGAGCATCTGTAGGATGTGCTAAAAAAACAAGTGTGATCCCTGGAGGCCGCACCTCACCCCCTTACAGGATTTTAAAGAAATTTCTGTAAAGTCTTGGCACAAAAATACAGGCACGTCAACGTCCAGACGTGTTGTGGCAGCACAAGGGGGACCTACACTATATCAGGTTGCAGTTTATGGCTGATCCCGTGTGCACTTTTCTTAGAGGAAATTCAGCCCTTTTTAAGCTTTATAAATTTAAAAAAAGGGGGGTTCATAGGTGAGAGGGAAAAAAAAGGGGATGGTGTAAAAGCAAATCCGGAATTTGGGGGGCCCGGGTTTTTAAACAAAGGAACCTTGTTGCTCATCAGTTGCTCCCTTTTTTCCCCAACTGCCCGGGTTTTGTTAGTAATAGGCAAAAGCTGATTAAAATGTTGTTAGGAGTGGCCAAAAGGTTTAGTCTTTTTGCATTAAAAAAGGGGTTTTTTCCTCAATACATTTATTCATCTTACCCATTTCTTGTTTTCACTTTGAATTTTTGGGTCGTGTTTACCCGGTTGTACTTTGGCTGCAAATTTGATGCCAGGTCTGTTGCTATAGCGGGCCAAACGTGGAAACCCCATCAGGGGGAATTTAAAAAGGTCTGTAGTATAGCCAAAACCCGTGCTGGCGCCTATCAAAGGGGAAGGAACAAACAGGGCTGTAGTTTAGCGACCAGGCTGACAGCCTTTCAGGGTGGAACGAACAGGTCTGTAGGTATAGCGACAGCACTGGCAGCTAATTTTAAGGGGGAGATCGGGGGCTGGTCGTAGTTTAGTGAACCGCGTTTGGAAAACCTATCAGGAGAGATGAAAAAGGTTGTAGCCCATAGCAACCAGTGCTGGCCCGATACAAGAGGATGGGCAAGTCTGTAACCTTATTTACCGGGTTTACCCGCCCTTTTAGGAGAGAAACCACAAGTTGGGAGCTATAGGGGCCAGCGGTGGCAGTTTCAGGAGGGAACGAAAAAATTCTGTAGTATAGTGACCGTGCTTGGGAAAAAACCCATAAAGGGAGATGGAACCGGTCTGTAGCTAAAAGTGACCCGTGCTGGGCCGCTATAAAGGGGAGAAAAAACAGGTCTTTTAGCAAAAGCACCAGCATGACAGCCAATTTAGGAGGGGATTGAAAAAGGTCTGTAGCTATAGCCGAAACCGCACTGAAAGCCTTCAGGGGGGGATTCAAAAAGGTCTGTGCTATAGCGACCCGCGCTGGCAGCCCATCAGGGGGGGATAGAAAAGGTCTGTAGTATAGCAACCAGGCTGGCGCTTCAGGAAAAGATCGAAAAAGGTCTGCAAACATAGCGTCCAAATCTGGCAACCCTTTTTCAGGAGAGGGTGGAAAAGGTCGTAGCTTAGCAAACCGTTGGGTGGGCCTTTTCAAAGGGAGATTGAACAGGTCTGTTGTATTTGCGACCTGGGAAACTGATGCAAAATCATACAAGAGGGGATATTCTTGGAAATTTGGTAGGGGCATGTTAATGGCACATATTGCAAAGGGGGATTGTTTTTTGCAAGAAAATTTTTTCATAAAAGGAAACCTTGTAGTGAGAAAACCCCTTCCCAAATTTGGTATTGAGGTAAGGGGCCCCCCCCATCCCTGGTGTCCGATTTCTTCCCCTTCAGTACGCAAGCAGACACTTTTAGTCTTTTCAAAGGGCCCCAAAAACCCCCCCCCCCCACAACCCCCTTTAAAGTGACGAGTGACGTGTGGGGGACAGCGAAAAAATTTCGCGAAATCTTGTTTTTTTCAAAAAAAAGTAGGGGTTTTTGTCTAGTTTTAAAGGTTTTGGGAAAAGTGCTGACCTTTGTCAAAGTCTGCTAACGGAAATTTTTTTTTGTTATTACCCCTTTTTTGTATGGTTTTTTTGAAATCCTTTCCCCTTTTTTGCCCCCGTTAAATTGGGTCTGCAAAGGGTTTTCCGCCCGCTTCCTTTGTTGTTTATTTGCTCCCCGCTTGATCGTTAACGGATTCACCCAATTAAAACCCCTTTTCGGTTGACGTAACCCCGCCGCGCCCCGGCGGCCGTCAGGCTTTGTCGCCCCCCAAAGGCCCCCGGTGAAATTTATTTTTACATGGGCCCCTTTCAGTTCCCTCTGTGGTTTTTCGGTCCTTTTTTTCTTTTTGTTTTATACCCCTGAGGGGGAGGGGAAAAAAATAAAGTTTTCCCATGTTGGTTTTTTGGATTTACGGGTGTTGCTATAGATGGGAAAATTTTTAAAGTATTAAAAAAGGGAATTTGGGAGGTTTTTGTCGTGGGTGTTTCTATCTAAGTTGGAGGGGTAGGCGCCTTTGTTCAAAGTTTTTTGTTATTTTGTTTTTTTGCAGCTGCTTTTTTGGGCCTTATTTTTTTTTTAAAAATTTATTTTTGGATGTTGGTTTTATTGATTTTATTTTTTTTTTAAATTTTTTTTTTCTTTTAAAATTTATTTTTCTTAAATTTTTTATTAATTTCTTTAAAAAATTTAAGGTAGGGGTTTTTAATGTTTTTTTCTTTATATATATGTGTTTTATATTTATATTAATTTTTAATTTTTTTATTTATTTTATATTTTATAATTTATTTTTATAAAATTTTTAAATAAAAAAGAAAAAAGGTTGACCAACATGGATATTGTGTACAGTTTTTTTGGGGACCCAGTTTCACGGAAAAGACCCTTTGTAAAAGCTTGGGGAAAAGGGTTAAAAAAGGGGGCAAACAAAAATAATTTTTTGGATTGGGGGGGGACTGCAATATCCCGGGAAAAAAATTAAAACAAGATTTGGGGTTTTTAGTTTTTGGAAAAGACGGTTTTCGGGGGGGACATAATAAATTTGTTTTAAAATTTTTTAAGGGCCAAAATTTTAGGATCTCTCCCCTAAAATTTTTTTACCAGGGCGGGAAACTTGAACCCAAAGGGGGGAAACCTCTACGTTTTTTTGGGAAAGAAAAGTTTTAATAAAATAGAAAGGGATTTTTACTGTTAGGCAGTGGACTGTGGAATTCTCCCGCCAGAGGGGAAAATTTTAAAGGTTAAAATTTTGAATTTAAAAGGGTTAAAAAAGGGTGGATTGGAATTTAAATTTTTGGGAGGGGTTTTAATATAACAAGTTATTGTGACGGGGTTTGGAGTGGGGGTCGTTTTATCCAAAGGGGTTTTTCCCTTTTCCCGTTGGAGTAGGGAAGGAATTTTTCCCTTTAAAAAAGAGGACAAAGGGGTTTTTACCTCAAAGGGGGTTTTTTTTTCTTTTCTCTGGTCGCCCCTTTTTCAAAAAGGCTGGAAAATGGGCAAAGGAGGTTTGGGCTCTTTTCGGGCCTTTCCAAATTTTGAAAAAAACTATGAAAAAAGAAAAATGAAAAAAAAAAAGAAGAAAAAAAAGGGGGCGCACAAAAAGGGTTTAAAATTTGTATTGTTTAAAGGGAAAAATTTTATATGCTATAAGAGCGGGGGCTCACTTTTTTAGGTTGTGCAAAAAAAAGGCAAAAAACAAATTAATAGAAATTTGCGGGTGGTTTATTTCCCTCGCCCCCCATCGGCTGCCAGGGATCTTATCCAATTGAGGCTCAAAGTGCTGAACAGCGCTTGGTTTTTAAATTTTAAAAGAATGCAGGCCCCCCCAAAAGGGGAAAAACCCTTTTTGGTTCGGCGCACTTCAGGAAAAAATATGACCCTCGGGGTAAGTTAAAAAGGAAAGGCTATCCCTTTTTTTTTAAAAGACAATGGGGGTTTTTACCACCCATGCATTTTAAAACAAAAAAATAAAAAAAATACAAAAGGTTTTTAAACGTTTCGCAACGGAAACCCCCGGCGCTTCTTCAGAAGTATACCTTTTTTAAAATAAAAGATTTTACTTTAAATTTTTTGTTTTTTCCCTTTTTTTAATTTTGTCAAACTGCAATGTAAAAAAGATCCCAAAAAACCCTAAGAAGAGTTAAAAAAATTTTGGGGGCAATTAAATTGCAATGGGGGTTTCATCCAATCTGTAATTTTTATCAAAAGGGGGCAGGAAAGGTGCCCCATAAAATAGCCCGTCTTGTGGGGGTGCTGGAAAATTAAAGATGTTTGCAAATTTGAAATAAAAAACCCACTAACCCAAAAAAAATAGGAGGAAAAGGTCATCTTTAAAAAGTGCATATTGTCTGTTTCGTCATTTTCTTTTCAAAAATGGCAGGAAGGTGGGTTTTTATAAATAGCCTGTCTTGTTTGAGATTTTGGGTTTAGGGTGTTTTTGCATTTGAAATGATAACCCTTAACCGAACAATAGAAAAGAAAATAAAATTCAGAATTTGTCCGTTTCGTCAGTTTTATCAATGGCAGGAAGGTGTTTTGAATAGCCTGTCTTGTATAGGTGCAGGGTTAGGTGATGTGCATTAGAAATGATACCCACTAACCCAAAACAAAATGGAGGAAAGAAAATAAAAAATTTAATAATCTTATTTATTAGCGGCCATATTCCTCGCACTTTATTAAGAGATAGTTGTTTCGTCATTTTCTTTAAAAAGTGGCAGGAAGGTGCTATAAAATAGCCTTCTTTTTTTGGTGGGGTATGGGTGATGTTAAATTAGAAATGTAACCCCAAAACCCAACGAATAAAAAAAAGTTAATATCCGGGGATTTGCCTTTCATCTTTTTTTTTTAAAGTGCGGAAAGGGCTATAAAAAATACCCTTTGTCTTGTAGAGGTTTAGGGTATAGGTGTTTTTTGCTTTTGAATAAAAACATTTCCCCAATTAATAGGAAAAAATATTTTAATACCCGATTTTGTCAGTTTGGGGATTTTTCTATTAAAGTGGCAGGAAGGTGTATAAAATACCCTGTCTTGTTGGGGTTTAGGGAAAGGGTGTGTTGCATTAGAAATGATACCCCACAAACCCAAACAAATGGAAAAAAAGATAAAAATTTGACTTTGTCTTCCATCATTTTTTTTCAAAGTGGTGGGGGTGTGATATAATAGGATCTCCGTATAAGTACTGGTGTGTTGCACTAGAAAAATATAATAGCAAATTTTGCAAAAAAGTCATATATTATGTAAATCCGGGTTTGTCTGTTTTTAGTTTTTGATCCAAATGGCAGGAAGTCCTTGTTAATGGGTCACCCGTTGGCTTTAGGGTTTTTTATTTTGCACTCGAAAAATTTAAACCCAAGGCTTAATTTCTAATGAATCAATGTGTCCCACAAAATTTTCTTTCCCTGTAGGGAAAGGGAAGGATAACTTTTATAAAAAATTTCTTTTTTGATTTGTTGGTCAGGAGATAAGGGAGTTTTATCGCTCTGAGTGCAGCAAGTGTCTCTGGTTACCGTCCCTTTTCCTGTTTAGACAGAGAGCAGGGGTGATGTCCCCAAAAGGTGGACGGAGCAGAGTCTTTGGGTGAATTTTAGAAACTAGTCGCCGACACGCGGGTTTTGGGGCATATAGGGGGGTAGAATCGAAGTATGTATCCACCTGTCGTTTATGGGGGCAAAATCTGGGTGGCTATGCCATGCATAATTAGCATGTCTTTGGGTGTTTTGGCACATTCTTGGTGCTGTTTTGGCTTCAACAGGTTTTTTTTTTTGGCTCAAAGGATCCCCAGAAAACGCCACACCCCTGTTACTCATTTCCCCCTTTTTATCTTAAAATTTTTCTTAATTTACCTTAATTTGCGTGTTTTCACTCCTGGAGCCCCGTGTTTTGGGTTTTTTGGATTAAAATCTTCTGCGTCATGTACTGTAATCCCGGGTGGGAAATAGCAGAACTGAATGTATTCCTGTATAAAACCACCACAGACTGAACAGGAATGCGACCCTTTGAGCGTCTGTGAGTGTCAAACGCTGGGGGAAAAAAAACCATGTATATGTAGAAAAGATAAATCTGCTTTTTTGTTTTCTAATGTCTTACCACCGTCATGTTATTCTGTAAGAAAAATACTAAATTTCTTACAAAAATATATAGGTTTGGTCAGTGAAGACATATATATTCAAAATGGCGAGCAGATAGTGAACTGGTTTTTAGGAGGTATGAATGACAAGAAAACAAAAAGGAGATCTTTTGAGGGGGGTGATCCCTTGGGGCCCCACAGTGGAGTTGTTCTCGGGGCCCCCAGTGGGTTTATTTTGGGGGCCACCCGGGGTTGATTCTTTTGGGCCCCCCGTGGGATGATTTTTGGGGGCATCAGTGGAGTTAATTCTTGGGGCCCCCAGTGGGGTTGATTTTGGGGCCACAAATGGAGTTTAATTTTTTGGGGCACCCGTGGAGATGATTCTTGGGGGGCCCCCCAGGGGTTGATTTCTTAGGGGGACCAGTGGGGTTGTTTTTTGGGCCCCCCAGTGGAGTTGATTTTGGGGCTCATAGCGGAGTTGTTCTTGGGGCCCCCAAAGGAGTTGATTCTTAGGGGGCCCACCAGTGGAGATGATTCTCGGGGCCAAAGTGGAGTTTGGTTTTGGGGCTCACCCGTGGAGTTGATTCTTAGGGTTCAAATTTAATTGATTTTGGGCCCCCCAGTGGGTTGATTCTTGGGGGACCAGTGGAGTTTTTTTTAGGGGCTACCAGTGGAGTTCATTTTGAGGCCCCCCAGGGGAGTTTTCTTGGGGTCCCCCAGGGAGTGATTCTTGGCGCCCACCGTTGAGCTGATTCCTGGGGGCCCCAGTGGAGGTGATTTTTTTGGGGTTATCAGTGAAATTGATTTCTGGGTCCCACCAGTGGATTTGATTCTTTAGAGCCCCCAATGGAGTTGATTCTTGGGGCCACCGTGGGTGTTGATTTTTTTGGTTAAAAAAGTGGGTTTTCTTAGGGCCCCCTTGGGTTGTTCTTTGGGCCCCCATTGGAGTTTATTTTGAGGCCCCCAGGGAGATGATTCTTGGGGCCCCCAGGGAGTTGATTTTAGGGGGACCCGTGGAGTTGATTTGGGGGCCACTAGTGGAGTGGGTTTTAGGGCCCCCCAGTTTGGGGTTATTCTTGGGGCCCCCAGGGGTTGATTCTAGGGATCCCCCAGTGGAGTTGTTTTTTGGGTTCCCCCCAGGGAGGTTCTTGGGGCCCCAGTGAAGTTGATTTTGGGGCCCCCGTGGAGTTGATTCTTAGGCCCACCCAAAATTCCTGTACTGTTGAATCTCTTGCACTTCCTTTCCCCTATGAAAACTGCCCGCACCTGCCATGCCCCGGGGCCCACTGGAGGCTTCCCTACTCCTTGTTTCCAGGTCCGAACCCTGGGGTGGTTTGGAGCGAGATGCTCTGTGAGAGAAAGCGGAGGGGGCACCAAGCAGGGGCTGAGGAGACCCTGTAGATGACACTATGTTCACCGGCAGCAGTGATTCATCACCCTTAATCTGCTGCGGTTTCCCGGAGTTTTTGCGCTGCCTCGCGGCCCCGTCCTCATCCAAAAGCTCCTTTTTAAATTTAGAGTGAAAAAGTGTATTACGACGGCTGCGGGGGTGTTGGGAAATGAACAGAAAGGTATTGACACAGGGGGGGGGGATCGCGCTAGGCACACGTGCTCCGGCTGCCCGTCTCTGCTTAACCCCAACGTCCCCCGAAAGCCGGCTAGGCTCTTTTTCATCCAGAGGTTATTGTTTCCGGGGGAAAGCGGGGCAACCAAACATGGCTGCTATTCCCATCTCACAGGAGTCTGGGAAAGCTGGGTGGCAGCAACATGGCAGACATAGTAACCTGGTATTTGAGTTTTCTAAAACCCGCCCTTTTCCCTTTATTTTAGGGGAATAGGGTTTCGGGGTTTGCTGTGGTTTGGGACTCTAGGAAAGTTTGGGTGAAACCAAATGGTGTTTAAAACCCACTTTTCCGGGAGTCTGGGAAAGCGGGTGACACCAAATTGGGAAGCAATTTAATCAGATTGGGATCTATTAATTTTCATCATATTTATTAGATATACAGGGATAAAAGTTTTGGGGGATTGTCAGTGTTTTAACTGTATTCTGACATGTCGACCCTGGGAAAACTGGGTGTCAGCCTTATGGCTTACATTAAGCTCTCACCAGGGTGTCACTGGGGGCCCCCGGGTTGGGTATGGAGGGAGACTGAAACAGAGGATATCTTAGTTCTCAAATTTAGTAGTCTATAGATGGGTGCCCCCCTTTGGGGAGCTGTCTGTGCCGTATCGTGCCCCCAAGCTTTTTCCAATAGAATGAAAAATTGTTATTGGGCCGGGCCTCCATTTGTTCTTGGGAGTTCCAGTACAGGGGAGCCTGTGTTTCTCCCCTTTGTTCTATTGGAGTTCCCGACAGGGGGGGCTGTGTTTTCCATTTGTTCTTGGGAGTTCCCGTAAGGGGAGCGCTGTGTTCTCTCCATTTGATTTTTGGGAGTTTTCCCCCTACAGGGGAGCGTGTGTGTTTCCATTCGTTCTTGGGAGTTCCAGAAGGGGGGGGCTTGTTCTCTCCATTTGTTCTATTTGGGGTTCCCCTAAAGGGGGGAAATGTGTTCTCTCCATTCTGTCTATGGGAGTTCCCCATACAGGGGAGCGCTTGGTGGTTTTTCCTTTTGTTCTATGGGAGTTCCCAGTAAGGGGAGCTCTGGCCCCATTTGTTCTATTGGAGTTCCCCGAAAAGGGGGTCTGTGTTCTTCCCTTCTGTTCTATGGGGGGTTCCCAGTACGGGGGGCGGCGTGTTCTCTCCATTTTGTTCATGGGATTCCCCGTAAGGGGAGCGGCGTGTTCTCTCCATTCTCTTCTATGGAAGTTCTCAGTACAGGGGAGCGCTGTGTTCTCTCCATTCTACTTGGGAGTTCCCCGTAAGGGGGAGCGCTGTGTTCTCTCCCTTTGTTTATTGGGGTTCCCCGTGCAGGGAGCACGTGTTCTCTCCATTTGTTCTATGGGAGTTCACAGTACGGGGGGGGGGCGTTTTCTTCCTTTGTTTATGGGGGGTTCAGTACAGGGGAGCCCGTGTTTTTCCCTTTTTTTCT
>JAODAL010008524.1:0-117019 GCA_025379985.1 Phyllomedusa bahiana
TCCCGTGTAGGTAGGTTGTAGGTAGATGGACCCCAGGTAGGCAGTGGGGAGGGCCCCCTTACTCACAAAAAAGAAAAATAAATACATAAACTCACCTCTCTCCCGTTCCTCCGACACGACTAGCAACAGGCCGGCTTCTAGTGAAGCCCAGGGTAGGTGTCGCGATGATGTGATGTCATCATGCCGCCTACATCAGCTTAAGGCCTTAGACCTACCAGGCTATATGTGCTAAGACCACATAGTCCCAGGAATCGACGGCAGTAGCCCTTAATTTCCGGGCTCTGCCTCTGAATGCTTTGGACAGAGGGCCCGGAAATTCCTCTAGTTAGAGATAATGGGCCTTACATATGAAAACTGTCTAGCAGTAAAACTGTCTTTGTTCCCTATAGCAACCAATCACAGTTTAGCTTTATTTTTTCAGATCACCATATGACATGAAAACTGAGCTTTGATTGGTTGCTATGGGCAAGAAAAACAGTCATGGCCCAGGGTAGTATCACCTACAGTCCTTAGTAAAATCACGAGGATAAAACTGCCTTCACTTTATCTTGTCTGACATCCAGAGCTGCATTCAGAATTCTGCTGTATTTTGCAGCTCAGGTCACCCAGCTGCCCCATTATGAAGAAGTGTCTTTGTTCAGTATGGTGTGCTGTCTTGCACTGTAGGAGATGTAGTGTTTACACTACTATACTGATGTAGAGATGTGTGTTATATTTTGTCCTGTGCTATGACCCTTGTGGCGGTGTTGGCACTAGGTGAAATTGAAGCAGTAAGTGGACATTGTGCTAATATTTGGTGGATTTCCCAGCTTCCCTCATAGGGGCCCGCCACACTGCAGTTTCCAGCAGAGATGGGAGGAGATGAAAATCGCCTGAACGTTACCAGCACATTCTGTCTACAGCTTCAAGGGTAATTAAGCAGCTCATTATTTGTTTTCATTTTAATTGCATTCCTAATGTAGCTAATAGCCCGGCATCAATATCCAGCAGCTAAAATGCAATCGGTATCTGGGAAGATGGAGAGGCAACTATCATCATCATCATCATCATTTTTACTGTAAGCATCATTGTTATCACAGTGGCGTATTACGCTTTTGTGTCCGGTGCAGAAAATGAATACTGTTGGGTCTATGTTTGGTATATACAAACCTGGCTATGCCATTTCTTGGTATCCTGAAGTATGCCAGTAACGGATGGCCAAAATGTGATCCGAATGGGGTCATAGAGTCCACCCAGCAGCCAACAAATTTCTTCTAAGGTTGTCTTATGGCTTCCCCTGAACTGCTCCTAATATATTGCCCAAACCATCCAGGCTTCAAAAACCAAAATGTATGTGCTACTACTACCACATGCTTCATGGCACTAAATGAAACTCCACCCATTGTTCTCACATACACAACAGCCACTCCAGAATAGATTATCTCCTATTTGCTTCATACCATAAGGTATTCTGCACCAGTGTGCATCTCTGATCTAGCTCTAGTTGGGCTGACACTCACTGGCCCCCTGGACTGACGAGTAGAAGTTGGAGATTTCCCACTTACTAATACACATGTAATTATTTTAAGGCCTATCTAAACACCATCTGGGGTAACCTCGTGGATGGAAACTTGATTTGCTCCTCTGGTGCGAAAGCGCTGGTACATGGTCATATAATCTCACAGACCATTCACAAATGGACACAGGATAAAGCCAAACATACCACTTTACGTATGGATTTATTGAGGACCACCATACCTTCCAATGCCATTTTTTTAAAAGGTCACAAACACCTATATTCAGCAGCCAAACGTTTGATGGACACTCGTGCCTTAGCACATGCCAACACAGCACCTACATTTATTTCACTGAGATGGCAAAACTGGAAGTCTGCTGGCCAAACAAACACTTTCTCCATAAACATACCATCATAAGGGTGCGCCATCCCTCCTCATGATCATTAACAACAAAGACGTCCATAAGACACTTGTACATTACAACAGCTATATAAAGAATGGGATTATTCATCAGGAGTTTACTAGAACCTATTGTCCTCAACAGACCCCCCACCAAAAAAAAAAACAAAACCCAAACAATAATTGACAGAGGGGCATTTTTTGCCCCGTATCGGAACTAGAAGTAGCAGTCTTACATAATAATACAACTATCCTGATGGATTAACCATAAAATACTGAAAATTACTCTAACCACAGGTGACCCCTCTCCTCACATCCTTACATAATATCATCAATCAACAGGACATACTGCCCAATATCCCTACAGAATGTCAACTTAAAAATGTTCAGCAAGGACCTTAGCAGACTTCAAGAGTTCCTTTGTAGGTTCCTGGCATCCTCTCAGTTGGGTTTCCAATAGCCAGTAAAAGGTGTTCACTCTAATGTACTGATCTAACATCTAAAACACCTGACACCTATACTTTTTCGCCTCAACCTGGATAAGTCATATGAATCATTGTGGCCAGATGTTCATAGTGTCTCAACCTCATTTAGACTGGAGTCCAAACCACACTCACCGATAATGGTTTCAACTTACCAGAAATACCCCATGGATGAGGTTCTAGACAGGGTTGCCACCTTGTATCTAAATACATGCCAAGCATTTCAAAGTGTACACTGTGGCACAGAAGAATTAAGAGTTTGAAGCAATAGTAAACTTGAAGGGCTTTTCCATAAACATTCATAAATCAGAATGTCTGCTACTCACTGGCTCCCCATAACTTATTTGGTTCCAGAATTCCCCTTGAATGACAAACTCATGCCCTTACCTACCTCAACATCCAGATCACATACTCTCCATTCAAAATATAGTTGACCAACATGATATTCTCTCTCACACCATTGCAAGCGAATGTCAATGCTTAAAGTGGCTTTACTCATGGGAAAAATGATCCTTCTGAAAATGAGAACTTTTCCAAAATTATCTATTCCATTTTTAACCCATCAACTTTGGTCCCAAACACAAATAGATGGTTAGGGGTCATTTCTGCCATGTCATCTGGCAGGATAAAAAGCCTGGGATTGATGCTCACATACTCCAGCAGTACAAGCTTCCCTGATACTAGGCTATACCAGAATGATCCAGATATTTCCACCAACAATGTTTCCACCACAAAAGAGATCTCACTTGCCCACTGAAGCACCAGAGAACTCATGAAATTGGTGTTCCCAGATGATTATTTGCCTCAACGTATCCTACAATACCACTTTATACCCCTCTCTCGAAAATATAACAGCAGATTTGATCTTCTGATGTAGGCATCTCAAGAACAATAGATCTTGTTGACTTCCACACACAAATGGTTCTTTTTTCCAGTTCTGCAAGAAATTTAAAGGGGTTGTACATTTGAAAAGAATAATATTGAAATAATGTCAGGGTGGGCAAAAAAAGGAAAAAAAAATAAAAGATACCTACCAGTTTCCCACCACTGCCACTCCTGAGCCTCAAGGTGATAAACTTCTCTTCACTTCGAGGTTCTTGTCCTGACTTACAGGAGAGGTTCATGCGCCATACACTTACAAGGGACATGTAGGCAAGTATAATTTTTTTTCTTTATGGGCCCACCCTGGCCCTAATTGAACATAATATTATTCAAGTGGACATCCCCTTTCATCTTCTTCAGCCCTTTTTCTATAATTTCCTCCAAGCACAAAGCTACATACAGCATGTTCACTGAGCATGACAAGAGGGGAGAACGTTGCTGATAGACACCTCTTGTGGTAGTTTATCTCCCGAAAAAACAATTAGCAGTTGAAATCCACTTGCCCAATCCTTATCTTCTACAACATAATTTATCGCCATACACATTAGATTGCCAGAAATCATTTGGGTTCTGGCAGCATTTATCTAATGTGTGTCGCCTTATAGCTTTAGCACTATAAGGGGATGTGTTAACATCCCCTTATAGTGCCCACCATAACAGTGCCAGGCATACAGTGCCATCTGTTGAATGCAGCTGTCAAAAGATAAATATTCCTTTCTGGAGTATAAGGACTTAGACAAAGCATGTTTGTGTCCTGATGGCTGGGGGCCTCACAGAGTGGCACTAGGGACTACATGTTGTGTACCCCTGGTGTAGTATATTACAACATACATTTAAATTGGAACTGTAGCCATTCCCGACATGTCTGTTTCATAGATACCAGTATTCTCCAGGAAAAAAAATTTCTGGAGAGTCTTTCCTTAAAGGGGTGTTCTCATCATAGGCTGATGGCACATTGATAGGATATGCCATAAAAGTTTGATAGGTGTGAGTCCCACCTCTAGGAATTACTCTGTCAGCATTGACTGGACAATGCCAGACTCCTCAGAGACACATCCCTAGTTGATGACACCCAGCTGACACATTGGTAATAAAGCCCTAGGAGAATTAACAGGACAACCACACATGATTTAAAAGGGTGTTTGCACCAGAGACTTTAATGGCATAAAGAAAAGATATTCCTGAGTCTGATAGGCACGGTTCCCACCTCTGGGATCCGCAACAATATTGGGAACAGGTCCCCGAAAGTGTTGGCTCAGAATGAAGAGACAAAACCACAGAAAAATGGGACATAAATTAGTTGATACACTAGCTACAGTACGCAAGCTCGCAAGCCAACGGCAAGGCTCCTCATTTCTTGCGTTGCCGTTGGCTTGTGAGCTTGCATACTGTAGCTACTGTATCAACTAATACCTCATATTTTGATATTTTTCCAGTATGTTATCTTTTTGCCCTTAAATACTGGGGAGCTTAGGGTACAAGTATTTTGTGCAGTGCACCTTCAAAGTGCTGGGCAGCCTGCCCATTTTTTTGAGGATGATATAAGGTGAAACCCAGCATGGTGTAACTGTATAAATGGCGTTACCCTGTGTATCGCTTTTTCTATTGGCAATTCTCATCGGTATTGTTGCATTTTTGCAGTCTCCCCATGTGTTATACTGTGGCTTTTTGCATGATGGTGTGAACTAGTACCTAGAGCATTTGCTCATTAATTAACGGCACCTGTTATCTTTTCCCATGCAGCACAAGGGCCAGAGACGCCTGCTGATGGGATTCAGTATATCCACCAGCCATTGAGCTGTAAGTGTGGCTTTGCAGTTTTTTCTCAGAATGAAGAGCACAGGACTCTCCAACCTGTTCTATGGGAGTTCCAGGTACAGCCGAGTGGTGTGTTCGGCTGTACTCAGAACTACCACAGAACAGAATGGAGAGTTGTGTGCAAGCGTGAGCAGCTCTGCTTTCTGAGCCAACACTTTCGGGGTTTGGTTACAGAGGTAGGTGTGGGATCTGCGCATACCAGACTGTCTTATCGATATGCCATCAAAATCTATGATGGTAATACCCCTTGAAACTCTTATGTGCTATGGTTGCCCTGTTATTCCTCCTAGATATTCATTACCAGTCTGTCAGATGGGTGTTACCAATTAGGGGTGTGTCTCTGCAGAGTTTGGCATTGTCCAATCAATGCTGATAGAGTCTGTGAGTGCAGGGACACACCCCTATGAAAACGTGAATGGTGACGCCCATCTGACTGATTTAGTAAAAACATTTCTAGGAGGAATAACAGAAGAACAACACAAAACAGGGATAGAAGAGAAGATGTTCCAGAATTGTATTTCACAGGGAACACAAGGATTTACTAAAATATATATGTCAGGAGGTGTCACGAGTCCTCTTTAAATACTTTGCATATAATTCAGAACTATTTTTACATTTTAGCACCTTTTGTAGACCCAACGAATACATTTCAACTTTATCAGGTCTTGGGGTCTCCAGAGGAGGTAACATAATGGCACCACGTGAATGGTTGGCTGCAGACTACACAGAGCGGAGAAGCTTGTGTTGTGTGCAGCGCTCGCCTTATCCTTATATCTCTTTATTGTGCAAACATTATCTTTTAATACCATTTTTAAAGCAGTTTCCAGGCAACACATTCCTCCTGCCGCGAGGAGAAGGCGAGACCCCGACTCCCTGCACAACAAGCGTCTGGAGATTTCCACAATTCACATTTAGTTTAAGACTAATAAAGTGCTGTGAAATTTCACCATTGAGACCTCGTTTGTCTAATTACAGAATTTGGCGGAGAGAGTAAAGCAAAGTCTGATGATTAATGATGCTGCACGGCGAGGAGGGGGGGGCCCTTCACTATAGGATGCTACTTTTATTAACCCAATGTGCAATATGGAACAGTCACAGAACATCACAATCTTATAATACATCAGCGTAAATGAGAAAATGATGTGCTGTTCGATAGACGTCAGCCCCTCAGACCTGCTGGACATATCAAAGTGTTAGAATTCTTGTAAATCTTATTTGTGACCATTGCTGCTCACAACCGATTAATTAGTAATGGCCTATGAACATATCAAAACATACAAATAGGTTAATCTGGAATTTGGACTGTGAGCCCAATGGGGACAGGGACCAGTGTGAATAATGACAACCCCTGTACAGTTCTGTGGAATATAAAGGCGCTATATAAATTAACAAAATGAATAAATATCCGTTTTAGTAACTACTTGTGTTTCCTGTGAAATTACAATTCTGGAGCATCTTCTCTTATAGCTCTGTGTTGTGCTGTTCCTCTGTTATTCCTCCTAGCAATGTATTACTGAATCTGTCAGCTGGGTGTTGCCAATTAGGGGTGTGTCCTGCCACAGTCTGACATTGGTACAATCAGCGCTTAGAGAGACATCATGTACAGGGCACACCTCTCAAACTAGAATGGTAACACCCAGATGACAGATTGGTGATGGATTTCTAGAAAGAATAACAGAGGAACAGCACAGCACAGAGATAGAAGAGAAGATGCTCCAGAATTGTTATTTCACAGGAAACCCAAGGATCTACTCTAACAGTCCTAACTGGAGATATTACAGGTCCTCCTTAAAGCCGTTGTCTCACTACATTGTTTCATCTCACCTCAGTCCTGTTTTCTTGGTTTCACTTTGAATTCAGGGGCGTGTTTACAGGCTTCTACTAGGCTGCAGTAGAAGCCAGGTCTGTAGCTACAGCAACCAGTGCTGACCGCCTATCCGGATAGATCAAACAGGTCTGTAGCTATAGCGACCTGAGGAGCTGATGCAGCCCATACAAGAGGGGATATCTCAGAATAGATAGGACACTGTTAATGCACATATATTGCAAAGTGACTTGTTTATGCAAGATCTGTAGCCGCCATTTTTGTGATTACTGTTTACAATCTAATTCTCCTACAAAGCAGTTCAGCAGAGCATGTTCCCTACAGATACTGAACCTGCAGGGACAGGTCAAGTACCTTGAGAGGTTTGTGTTGCAGCTCTGGATGTGACTGAAATATAAGGTAAGATATAATTCAAGATCAACTCAGGAGCTGCAGTAATGAGCTGCATATAGAAGTTATTAGCTCTATAAAACACATCATGCATTATCCTGGAAGAAGAACATATTGTTCCAGCAGTAAAAACTCTATCCTTGAACAAAACTGGTGTAAATGCCTTAGACCTAAGTCATCTTGTGGGACAGGTATGAAAACTGTCTAGGTCTAAGACTTTCTTTGTTGCCCATAACAACCAATCACAGCTTTCCCTACATTTTTCAGAGCACTACATGAAGTGAAAGAAGAGCTCTGATTGATTGCTATGGGCAACAAAGAAAGTCTTAGACCTAGACAGTTTTTATATCTGAGGTCCAATGTGTTTAAATCAGTTTTTAAGACAGTTTTTAGACATTTTTACCATGCACCTGACAAAGGGGTGTGGCTTTTTAGAAAGGGGCGTAACTTTTTGCACAATTACTGGCATAAACTAAGCCAATTAATAAGTAGCTTAAAAGGGGTAATTTGTGTGGACATTTATGCCAGTATTCTTTCATACAAAAGACACAAATTTTTGCCTAAGCCTTATTTGCTCAGAAATTTGCAACTTTTGAGTTGTTTTATGTTGAATTTGCCACTTTTCAAACAATTGGGTGGAGCTTAGTGAAAAGGGATGTGGCCTCAAATAACATGACAAATATACACCAGAAAGTAGTATAAATTATAACTAAACACTATCTCTTTCAGGGATGTGGCAAATGTATAAAGCCTTAATTTGACACACTTTGTATTAAAGAGGTTTTTGTCTTAAAGTAAAATTGATGTGGGAATCTTGCAAAATAAATATTAAACATTTTCACCCCTCATCATTATTAAAAATTCTGCACCGTTTTTGTTTTACCTGCTCCCTTAGTGATCCATAGTTTACAGCTCGTCTCCAGGGGATACGACCAGCGATGAGAGCTCCTCAGTCCTGACTGCACAAGCTCAGACATCACCTCTCCTCTCAGGCAGCTACAGTCAGTCTTTTCGCTGCTTAGTAATCAAACACACTCACTCATGTTTGGTTCCTCCAGGGATTCAAACTTGTAACCACTCAGCTACATTGTAGCTACTCACAGCGCCGCCCGTCACATCACCGCGCCGCCCGCGCTGAGCGCAGAGGCTGCAGGGAGAGCAGCAGAGCGGAGCGAGCGGCGCATTGGGGGAGCGTGGACCGAGGTAAGTAAGGGATTTCTTATTTTACCTGCCCCCTGCCTGCCTGCCTATACACCCCCTATATGCCTGCCTGCCTATACACCCCCTATATGCCTGCCTGCCTATACACCCCCTATATGCCTGCCTGCCTATACACCCCCTATATACCTGCCTGCCTATACAGTCCCCTATATGCCTGCCTGCCTATACAGCCCCCTATATGCCTGCCTATACAGCCCCCTATATGCCTGCCTGCCTATACAGCCCCCTATATGCCTGCCTGCCCATACAGCCCCCTATATGCCTGCCTGCCCGCCCTATACAGCCCCCTATATGCCTGCCTGCCTATACAGCCCCCTATATGCCTGCTTATCGCCCCTAGCCTGCCTGCCATACAGCCCCCTATATGCCTGCCTGCCCTATACAGCCCCCTATATGCCTGCCTGCCTATACAGCCTCCTATATGCCTTCCTGCCTGCCTGCCCTATACAGCCCCCTATATGCCTGCCTGCCTATACAGCCCCCTATATGCCTGCCTGCCCTATACAGCCCCCTATATGCCTGCCTGCCTATACAGCCCCCTATATGCCTGCCTGCCTGCCTATACAGCCCCCTATATGCCTGCCTGCCTATACAGCCCCCTATATGCCTGCCTATACAGCTCCCTATATGCCTGTCTATACAGCTCCCTATATGCCTGCCTATACAGCTCCCTATATGCCTGTCTATACAGCTCCCTATATGCCTGTCTATACAGCCCCCTATATGCCTGCCTATACAGCCCCACATGCCTGCCGTATACCCCCACAAGCCTGCCTGTCTACTTATATGGGGCCCCTTTAGCTACCTAAACCCTACCTATATGGCCCCTATAGCCCACCTAACCCCTGTCTACCTGTATGGCTCCCTATAGCTACCTAAACCCTGCCTGCCTATATGGGCACTCTATTGGCTACCTAAACCTTGCCTATTTGGGGCCCCATATATCCTATCTAAACCCTGCCTGCCTAAATGGACCCCATATAGCCAGGGGGGCAGGTGCTGGAAAAGTCAGGATTCTAAGATATTTGTGTCTAAATCTGCAGGGACAAGTGGTCGGGAGATGTCATGATGGCGGACTGGACCGGATGCAGAACAAAAGAGAAAGTCAACGACTGGTCAGAGAAACGTCACCTGTGAGTCACAAGATGTAACCACACTGTAATCACTTATATGTCTACAGAGTCTGTGTACACTTACTATATGGTCACTGTATGGAGGTAATATACAGTCTGCAGAGCCTGTGTACACTGGTGTCTACCACTATATGGTCACTGTATGGAGGTAATATACAGTCTGCAGAGCCTGTGTACACTGGTGTCTACCACTATATGGTCACTGTATGGTGGTTATATACAGTCTGCAGAGCCTGTGTACACTAGTATATACCACTTTATGGTCACTATATTATTATATATTATTATTATTAGACAGTATTGGTCTTTGTGTACTGATCAGTAATAGTGTAGGGTATTATTCAGTCACTATGTGGTGGTAATTTGTGGTCGTGTTCTGGTGGTATAATCAGGTCCTTATGTAATAGCGTTATTGGTAATGCTGGTCTTAGTATAGTGGGATTTGTTTGGTAGCCGTATGATGGTGAGATGTATGGTGAGGTATTTGCCCCTTGTATTATCTACATTATCTAACAGCATGTCCTGGTACACGGTCGTGGTCAGGGAGGTGGGCGGGGGGGGTCCCCATCCAAAAGTTTGCTTTGGGGCCCTGGCTTCTCTAGTTACGCCCCTGCATCTGACTATGGGGAGTTAATCCCTGTTGAGTTTTATCTCTATCATAGGAGCTTGTTTACCTAAGTTAATGACAAGTTTTAACCCTTAGAGCTCTGTAGCTTTACGTACTACAGATTATAAACCTCCATCAGTCATCTCACTGTAACAGGAATAAGTAGGAACAGCAGAGCTGATATGCCAATAACTGCTATAGGATCACCCAAAGCCTTACCAGGAAATGTGATCCTGAAACTGACTGTGAAAGCTGGCTCTATGAAACAGCATGTGAGAAAACCCTTTTAAAGAGTCATATGCGCCGAGTATAATAAGGCTTAATACATATGTGCCCGACTAAACAATCTACACCACTTATGACCTGCAGTAGATTTCTGGTATAATGTATACCTCTCTTTGTTGTAATTTTTAGTTTGTGTCAGGCTGTGTGAGGCCATGCCATCTTTTCTAAGCCCCACCCACTTTTCAAAAAAGGCACAGAGCCGAGCATAAAATAGCTCAAAAGTCGTTTATGCAAAACCTGCTTGCACAATTTTTTTACGGCAGAATACTGGCATAAGTAATTTAATACATCCCCCCAGGCATTAGACACTAAGGCTATGTTTACACAGCTTATTTGCGGGACGTAATTACGCCCCGCAATTGCGCCGTATGGACGGGGGCGGGACGGGAGCGGGGGGACTGCACCTTGCTGGCCCCTTGACTTTCATTACCAGCAGTGCGTATACGCCGCTGGTAATTCACATGTCACTTATCTCCCCCCCGCGGCGGATTCGCCGAGCAGGGAGAGGAGACGTAATCCATAGTTCTCTATGAGAGCTGTGGATTACCGTAATGACTGGGACGTATTCCAGCTGTAATTTGCGCACTACGGCGCGTAATTATGGACCGAAATATGTCCCATTTTAAGCCGTGTGAACATGGCCTAAGGGCGACATGTATGAATTTGAATGCGTTTTTTTTTTTTCCTTCGCGCCGACAACCCAGTTCTAAATAAATAGAGTGTAGAATACGACAGTATGAAGATTTTTGGCGCATAACATAGAGCTTAATGCGCCAAACTCCTGTCAAATTTCGGTGCATTACACTCTGTGCCCATACAAAGTGTGGCACATTGCATAGAGCTTAATGCGCCAAACTTTGTATGTGCAGAGTGTAATGCGCTGATCTTTGAGAGAAGTTTGGCGCATTAAGCTCTATGTAATGCACCAAAAATCTTCATACTGTCATATTCTACACTCTTCTATATCTATTTAGAACTTGGTTGTCGGCGCCAAGTATTAAAAAAAAATACGCATTCGAATTCATACATGGCGCCCTAATTGTAAGGTTGTGATCTCACTTTCAGATTTTTAAATCCAGTTTCTGAAGTCAAAACCAGGAATGGCTCATAATTGGAGGACACACATTAAGGAAAGACAGAGACTTCTCCTTGTTTTACATCCATTCGTTTTGGTGATATTAGCTGCATCTAAAATGCTGAACATCTGAATGCAGCTTTAGGCTTTGTCTACACAGCACAGGTTTTCTGTCGGATTTTCGTCAGATTCAGTATTTTGAATCCACCAAAAATCCTGTGCTGCATAGACAGCAATAAAAAAAATCCGTGCTGTAGTCTATACAGCACAGATTTTTTACCATTGGTTTTAATACCTGGCGGAATATGCAAAATGTTGTGTATTCCGCAGGATCCGGGATTGCAGTCAGATTCACCTACATTCGGATTTTGGACGGCATTTTGAAATTTGCTGTGTAGACCTAGCCTTAATCTGCTTTGTTGTCACAAAGGACAGAGACTGTTTGTCCGTCTCAGGAGTGACTGCTCCCCTGTGTTTAGCCAGAAAACTGTGCATTTGTATGTATGGATATGTATGGAACCGAAGGCATCTTGTGTCCTTTATTAATCCTAAAAGTCAGTGGGGAGATGATGCTGAGATCTGAGTCCACCAGCTCCAGAACTTAGACAAACCTTAGGGTATGTTCACATGGTCAAACTTCGGCGTGCATTTCGCGTCGTATTTGCGCTCTAATACAAGCGAGATGCGGGCCAAAATTGCGGTAATCCACAGTTCTCATAGAGGACTATGGATTACGTCGCCTCTCCCCGGGTGTACAATACGATCAGGGAGATAAGTGACATGTCAATTACTTGCGGCGAATACGTCGCGGGAGTATTCGCCAATTAGTAGAAAAATCTACGTGTAAACGTATCCAAAGGCTGTGTTTACACATTGCGTTTCTCAGCTGCATCAAAACCGCATGTTATTTTATCATGCTAGGGCCAATATAATGAACTTAAAGAGAAGCCGCCAGCTACTTTATGCTGCAGGTAAAACACCCAGTGAAGTTGTGCCAAGTACAGGAAGAACCGCTGTGCCCAAGAGAGATGAGTCCGATGTGCGTCTTTTCCACACCCCGTCAGCTTGACTGACAGCTCTCACACATGGTCGTCTATAGGGAGAGAACTGTCACTTAAGCTGAGGGGGCAGGGAGAAGCCTCACATTGGACTCTCTCCAGGGCAGAGCCATCTTAACAGAATTATGGGCCCCTGGGCAAAGCACTGCAGTGGACACTGCCAAAAACATGGCATCACACTTGGCCATGCCTAGAGCCCCCTTCCACCCAAGCATATTCATATTATTATCACACCACTTATGTCTGGACACCGGCAGCCTGCAGCCTATAAGACTTATTGGCAGGGCAGGGAACCTTTGGCTCCCTTCTCCACCATGGTTTTTAACTGTTTGCAAACACACAAACAGTTAAATCAGCAGAGCCAACTAAGGGATCCAGGGTATGTTTTTTGTATTCCTGGGACATACCTATACCACTTGGGGCCCATACACTTGTGCGGTCCCCAGGCAATTGCCTAGTGTGCCCAATGGAAATGATGGCCCTGCTCCCGGGCACAGTGGCTTTTCCCTGTACTCGGCCCAACTTCTCTGGATGTTTTACCTGGGAAAGCCACAGTGTTTCAAGGTAAAGCACACAGGGTTAGGATTTTGTAAAATCCATACTACTACCCTATCAGGTCAGGGTGGCTTCACGGCTCATTTTTCTGTATATTATAGGTATCTATTGAGGTATTGGGAAAAAAGGTACCCCGATGGATACTGCGACATGGAACAAACAAAGCCCTATTTGGACTATATTTGCTGCATACACAGTATACTCTTTCTGTGCAGGACACAAAATAATGGCCTCCTATGCTCTTGTGTTCTATACGAGAAGTGTATACAGCCGACAAATAGAGAAATGTAACCCAAATAGGACTATGGTTGTTCTATTACAGTCTATGGGCCAGCTGCGGCTCTGTTTCCGTATCTATCAGCGTACCTTTTTCCTGATACCCTGGAAGATACCTGCAATGTAAAGAAAATCAAGGTGTGAACCCATCCGAACAGTGGCCATCTCTGGGGGAATACAGAGATCTGTGAATTCTGCTGTTTAGCTTCCAGAGAAGTATTTAGTCCTCATCAAACATTTCTCACAGTTAGAGGGAACCTATCACATTGAACGTGCGATCTGATCTGCAGGCAGCATGTGAGAGAGTAGCAGGAGCTGAGCAGAGTAAGATGTAGGTTTGGGGGAAAAGATTCAGCAGAACTTGTAATTTATTTAAGTTCTGCTCATTTTGGGTTAGGCTATGTTCACACGGCTTATTTTTGGGCTCATTTCGAGACGTATTGAGAGCGAACTGCGCTTTAATACGAGCGAAATGCGCCCTAATCATTATAGTAATCCATAGCTCTCATAGAGAACTATGGATTACGCCTCCTCGCCCCGGGCGTACAATACGATTGTATTTTATGCACTGGGAGATAATTGACATGTCATTTATTCGCGACGCTTTCGCACCACGAGCAATGCTTGTCCACGGGGAGGGAGGAGGATGCTGCCTCTCCCCGCACCTGAATGTACAGTACGCCCCGCAATTAAGCCGTGTGAACAAACCCTTAGAATCCGGAGGGCGGTCTAAGCAGTTACTGAAACCTTTCTTGTATCAGTGTGCGTACAGAGACACCTGTCAATCACTGATAAGACCGCCCACTGGACTCCTTAAGGGTGCTTTCACATGGTGCGTTTTTGGTGCGTTTTTTGGATGTGTTTTTTGTGCAGGAAGGCACAGCAATTAATGCTATACATTGTTGCACAAAAAACACATCCAAAAAACTGCACCAAAACCGCACCGTGTGAAAGCACCCTAACCCAGAACAAGCAGGAATTTAAACTGATAGAATACAATTTTTACTTAATCATTTCCAACAAAACTGTACATCAGTCTACTCAGCTCCTCCTGCTTTGTAACACGGTCCCGGCAGTTCTGATCATCGTGACAAGTTCCCTTTAAAATATTTGCTGGGGTTTCTAATCTAGACAATACTTTTTCAACTAAACTCATCAGCACTTTCCTGTCCTGATAACATGTTACAATGTATTAGCGCAGGTAAAACTTGGTTAACATCTGTATTGCAGGTTCCATTAGGAGCCTCTGTGCAGATTCTGTCCAAAATGATAGAAAAAGTAGCGCAGTCAATAGGAGCCATTGGGCGTTGGTGTTCTTCATGAAACAGCGCCACTACTGGTACCGCTGGTACTGCAAATATGAATCTAGCCTAAAATGTAAAGTTATTATCTGAAAACAGTTGTAACAAACCCTCAGCAGTGGGAAGTAGTTAGGTCTGGAGAGCCTGAGAACTTGCTTTGGTGCTTGGACCGCTATTCACATAGGGGGGTAGGTATCGTGGGGGGAGACAGATGCTTAGGATCTGAAGTTGTGACTGCTCTTTTGATGTGTATCATTGAGCGGAGGTTGGATGCGCTGTCCTTGTCATCCCACTTACATCCTCATCTGAGACCTGTCACTTCCCTTTAGATCACCTGGCATCAGCTGAAGATTTACAGCAGCTCCCAGGCTGCGGTTGGGGTACCTTTCCCTCGCTGCCACCATCCCTCCCACAGCAGCGGCTGCCTGTGACCTCAGGCGTCCCCATGCCAGTGCCAGGATTGGTACTCGGTTCAGTGGAGTCACCTCCCTGGCCTCTGGGTCTCTGTATGATGATGTTCATTACTTTCCAGCAGAGAGTCGGACATCTCATCGGAGCTTTCATAGAGCTCATTTCCCAGAGCTGTTGAAGAGAATGTGGAGCACCTGGGGAGAGATTGTGATGCGGAGAATAAATGGGAGGATCCGCCCGGCATGAAGCGGTTGTCTAGATATCTGCCAAAAATGTTAACTCCTGCATCTATGGGCCCCTGGGGATCTAATGCACAGGGAGAGAATAAAGGGAAATGGAGTCTGAGGTTTATGTAGTGTAAAGAATAGGATCCCAGCAGCACAGTATTTCAGGAGAACAACTCTTGTGGGGTAATGGCCTAAGTGTTCTTGTAGAGGGTTTGAAAATTATGGTTTGACTCAACCCACAAACAGCGCCACACCAATTTGTGGGTTGACACTGGTATTGCAGCACAGCTCTATTGATGTAAATTGTCTGTGCTTTCCTACCTCTTAGGCTAGGTTCACACGGCTTAACTGCGGGACGTAATAACGTCCCGCAATTACGCCGTGTGGCCGGGGGCGGGGCGGGAGCGGGGGGCCGGCACTTCGCCGGCCCATAGACAATCATTACTAGCGGCGCGTATACGCCGCTAGAAAGTGACATGTCAATTATCTCCCCGCCCGGCGGATTCGCCGAGCAGGGAGAGGAGACGTAATCCATAGTTCTCTATGAGAACTGTGAATTACTGTAATGAATGGGCCGTTTTCAGCCCCTAATTTGCGCACTTTGGCGCGTAATTACGGACCGAAATACGGCCCATTTTAAGCCGTGTGAACATGGCCTTAGGGTGCTTTCACACGCAGCATTTTTGATGCATCTTTTGGTGCGTTCTTTGCAGAAATACACAGCACTGTTGTGTATTTCTGCAAAAAAATGCACCAAAAAAATGCGTCACAAATGCTGCGTGTGAAAGCACCCTTAGGCTTTGTTCGCATAGTTATTTACTATCACTGTCTAAATGTTAGACAGCGTCAACTTAGGCAGTCTAACAATGCATCAGATGTATCACAGTAGCTGATGCTGCAGGATAAATGGGTGCAGCTTTAGGTCTGCTTCCTTTTTGTATATTTTCTGTGCTAGAACTTTGGTGCAGCGTGTCGCCTCATAACCAGGGACAGTTTCCTAGTAGGTCACGCCCACTTTCTGATAAGCCACTTTTTGGCTAATTTTTTCTGATGCAACCGCATTAGTAAATGAGAACTGTCAGCCACCAATGAGAACCTTCAGCCACCAATTGTGCAAGTTCTCCCACTTAAAAAGATGAGAGAGGCCTGTAATTGACATCATAGGTAGACCTCAACTATGAGAGACAAAATGAGAAAACAAATCCAGAAAATCACATTGTCTGATTTGTAAATTATTTATTTGCAAATTATGGTGGAAAATAAGTATTTGGTCAATAACAAAAGTTCATCTCAATACTTTATTATATGTCCTTTGTTGGCAATGACAGAGGTCAAAGTTTTCTGTAAGTCTTCACAAGGTTGGCACACACTGTTGCTGGTATGTTGGCCCATTCCTCCATGCAGATCTCCTCTAGAGCAGTGATGTTTTGAGGCTGTCACTTGGCAACACAGACTTTTAACTCCTTCCAAAGGTTTTCTATGGGGTTGAGATCTGGAGACTGGCTAGGCCACTCCAGGACCTTGAAATGCTTCTTACAAAGCCACTCCTTCGTTGCCCTGGCGGTGTGCTTGGGATCAGTGTCATGCTGAAAGACCCAACCACGTTTCATCTTCAATGCCCTTGCTGATGGAAGGAGGTTTGCACTCAAAATCTCACGATACATGGCCCCATTCATTCTTTCATGTACACAGATCAGTCGTCCTGGTCCCTTTGAAGAAACAGCCCCAAAGCATGATGTTACCACCCCCATGCTTCACAGTAGGTGTGCAACTCAGTATTCTCTCTCCTCCAATCACGACAAGTTGTGTCTCTACCAAACAGTCCTACTTTGGTTTCATCTGACCATATGACTTTCTCCCAATACTATTCTGGATCATCCAAATGCTCTCTAGCAAACTTCAGATGGGCCCGGACATGTACTGGCTTAAGCAGGGAGACACGTCTGGCATTGCAGGATCTGTGTTACTGATGGTAGCATTTCTTATGTTGGTCCTAGCTCTCTGCAGGTCATTCACTAGGTCCCCCGTGTGGTTCTGGGATTTTTGCTCACCGTTCTTGTGATCATTTTGATCCCACGGGGTGAGATCTTGTGTGGAGCCCCAGATCGAGGGAGATGATCAGTGGTCTTGTATGTCTTCCATTTTATAATTATTGCTCCCACAGTTGATTTCTTCTCACCAAGCTGCTTGCTTATTGCAGATTCAGTCTTCCCAGCCTGGTGCAGGGCTACAATTTTGTTTCTGGTGTCCTTCGACGGCTCTTTGGTCTTTACCATAGTGGAGTTTGGAGTGTGACTGAGGTTGTGGACAGGTGTCTTTATACTGATAAGTTCAAACAGGAGCCATTACTACAGGTAATGAGTGGAGGACAGAGGAGCCTCTTAAAGAAGAAGTTCCAGGTCTGTGAGAACCAGAAAACTTGCTCGTTTGTAGGTGACCAAATACTTATTTTTCACCATAATTTGCAAATAAATTATTTTCAAATCAGACAATGTGATTTTCTGGATTTGTTTTCTCATTTTGTCTCTCATAATTGAGATCTACCTATGATGTCAATTAATTGCCTCTCTCATCCTTTTAAGTGGGAGAACTTGCACAATTGGGGGCTGACTAAATACTCCCCCCCACACTGTATTTAAACTAGAAACAGGAGTGCAACCTAAACAGAGTAGAAGCATAATGAAAAGGCTTGTACTTCTTCTGTGTTTTGGGCCCATTAATGGTTTAGGTTTACAAACACTGTGGCAAAATACACGTCAAAGAACACATGCTGGTTTTTATAAAACAAAACAAAAACCTTTGTAAAAACACAAAAAAAAACAAATTGAAAATAAAAACTGCAGTCGCCACATATTAGCTTAAAGTCAGTAGGGAATCATTAAGTGAACTAGATGCTTTTTTGCGGCACTTCTTACTGCTTCTGGTGGGTTATTTTTTTAGTCCGTATTTTGGATTGTTTTCTCCCCAGACATTTTTTGATGCTTTTTTTGTAGTATTTTTCCACTTTGCCAATCATGTGGCATTAATGTGCACCACAAAAAAACACATCAAAAACACATGTATCACTTCCCCCTTATCTGCCAAAAACACATACCATGGGCTCTAATGGTGACTACGGTCACATAGAAATTAAACTGCATTTTTGATGCATATTTTGGTGTGTAAAGCGTGTCAAATGTTCATTTTATGCACCAAAATGAGCGTAAAAAATCACATGAATCCAGACTTAGGGTCTGTTCACATGGCGTTTTGGACCTGTTTTTGGATCCGTTTTGGATCAAAAAAATGCATTCAAAAGCACTGCATAAATCGCCTCCAAAACATATCCAACATGCAGGTACGTGTTTGAATGCGTTTTCTGTGCAGCAGGAACGCACCCTATAGTTTTAAATAAGGTATCTGCTGTGTCAAACGCATCAAGAATTGACATAACAATTCTTTGAATGGATCCAAAAGACGCATCAGAAAGACGCAATGCAACACGCGTCGGGGAATCACTGGTCTGAACGCCGCAAAAGCATTGAAAGCAATGTAAATCACACTGCACATTGATAGATGCGTGTTTGAGTTTGTTTAGGGTCCAAACATGGATCCAAAAACGGATCCAAAACGCCATGTGAAGATACCATTAGCCTAAGAAAAATACGTGCTGTTTTTGACTTTTTTTTTTGGGTGGAGATGGGAATGCCGCAAAATATTCGGGTGAATGGGGCCTAAAGGCTTTTTACAGATCCCTGTCCTAGATATGTTGGACTGTGTCTCTTTGCTCTTGTCCCTCCATTGCTCTTCGCGAGGTCATTTTGATCATCACTTCCAGCAATATTTGTGAATTACTCCCCCTTCATCTTCCGCTCATAGTGATGGACGGCGGCTGCTGGTTTTATTGTCCTGCATTAGGGTCTCTAAAAGTCCCGCAGGGAGATAATAGACATAGAAAAGCTTCTAAAGCCTCAATATCCAGCGTGAAACGATAATGTAAACAAAGACGTATGGCGCAGCCGAGCCGTCCATTACACTTTATTGATCAGCTGCCGCGCTGCATGGCCCCAAAGTCAGAGACATAACACCGCATGGAGGCGGCGAGTTCTAGCATCGACCACCACCGGGAATGATCAGACATGCTCCATTTACAGGTCAGACGTATAGAAGAGAACAAATATTGGATGGAGCACATTCAGCAATGTTACCGGATGTGGACTGTAGTGTTGTGCGCCTCTCTGCGGCTGAATCGCACGTGATAGACTTTGATACACTGGCTCAGCAAACAGTATCAGACATGCTTGGCTTAGATACAGCAGACATGCATGATAGGCAGTGACTAAGCATATCCCACAGGATAGGCTTAGATACAGCAGGCATGCATGATGGGCTTAGATACAGTTACTGACAGTATCACACAATAGGCTTTGATACACTGGCTCAGTAGACCGGATCACACATGATGGGCTTAGATATAGTGACTAAACAGACAGTATGACACATGATAGGCTTAGATACAGCAGGCAAGCATGATGGGGTTAGATACACTGGCTCAGTAGACCATATCACACATGATGGGCTTAAATATAGTGACTAAGCAGACAGTATCACATGTGATAGGCTTAGATACAGCAGTGAAACATGATGGACTTAGATACAATGACTAAGCAGATAATGTCACACATGATGGGCTTAGATACAGCAGCCAAGCATGATGGGCTTAGATACACCGGCTCAGTAGACAGTATCACATATGATAAGCTTAGCTGTAGTGGCTCAGCAAACAGTTTCACAAATGATGGGCTTAGATACAGTGGTTCAGCAGACAATATCACACATGTTGGGCTTAGATACTTAGACACTGACTAAGCCGACTGCACGACACAGGAAAGGCTTAGATACAGTGGCAAACAGTACAACACATGATGGACTTAGATACAGTGGTTCAGCAGACAATATCACACATGTTGGGCTTAGATACTTAGACACTGACTAAGCCGACTGCACGACACAGGAAAGATGGACTTAGATACAGTGACTTAGTAGACAGTATTATACATGATAGGCTTAGATATAAAGGCTCAGCAGATAGTATCACACATCATTGGCTTAGATACAGTGTTGCAGCAAACAGTATCACATTTTGGGCTTGGATACAATAGCTCAGCAGACAGTATTACACATAATAGGCTTAGATACAATGACTCATAAGTCAGTATCACGATCAGCTTAAATACAGTGACTTAGCAAACAATGTCAGCTTTGATAAAATGGCTCAGCAGATAATATCACTTATGATAAGCTTTGGCACACTGGTTCAGCAAACAGTATCAAACATAGGTACAATGACCTATAAGGCTATGTCTACCCAGCATACTAAAACGATCGCATTTTTGGCAGTTTTAGGATTCTAAAACCGCTGAAAATACAATTGTTCTGAAAATCAGGCCCGGACTGCCCATAGTGCAAACCGGGCCCCGAGTGCCGCCTGGCGCTTGTACAGCGGACGCACCGGTCGCATATGCGACCGGACCCCTGTGCCAAGGGGCCGGCAGGTCCCCCTCGCCGCACGGCTGCACGGCCGGGTCACCGACCCAGCCATCACGTCCGCCGACTGCACCGCACGGTGCAAGCAGCGGCCGAGGCTGAACAGCCGGGATCTTCTGATCCCGTCTGCTCAGCTCCCAGGTGGCCGCGGGGCATTACATCGCGCGCCTGCTCTGAGGCCCGCGCTCTGCTGCCAGCGGTCGCTCCGGACGAAGACAGAAGTGGAACAGAGACATCAGGTAAGTATTGGTTTTATTTTATTTTTAAACTACTAGCCCTGCCTACCTATATACTGCCTACCTACCTATATACTGCCCTGCCTACCTACCTATATACTGCCCTGCCTGCCTATATACTGCCCTGCCTACCTACCTATATACTGCCCTGCCTACCTATATACTGCCCTGCCTACCTATATACTGCCCTACCTACCTATATACTGCCCCTGCCTACCTATATACTGCCCTGCCTACCTATATACTGCCCTGCCTACCTACCTATATACTGCCCTGCCTACCTATATACTGCCCTGCCTACCTACCTATAGACTGCCCTACCTACCTATATACTGCCTCTGTCTACCTATATATCAGCCCTGCCTGCCTGCCTATATACTGCCCTACCTACCTATATATCAGCCCCTGCCTACCTATATACTGCCCTGCCTGTCTATATACTGCCCTTCCTACCTATATACTGCCCTGCCTGCCCATATACTGACCTGCCTGCCTACCTATATACTGCCCTGCCTACCTATAAGTGGCCCTGTCTGCCTATATACTGGCCCTGCTTACCTATAAGTGGCCCTGCCTACCTATATACTGGCCCTGCCTGGCTACATAGTGGCCCTGCCTGCCTAAATACTGTCCCTGCCTACCAATAAGTGGCCTGCCTACCTATATAATGCCCTGCCTACCTATAAGTGGCCCTTCCTGCTTATAAACTGGTCCTGTCTGGCTATATACTGGTCCTGCCTGGCTATATACTGGCCCTGCCTGCCTACATACTGCCCCTGCCTGCTTACTGACTCGCCCTGCCTGGCCTCTTACTGGCCCTGCCTGGCTACTCACTGGCCCTGCCTGCCTACATACTGGCCCTGCCTGGCTACTTACTGGCCCTGCCTGGCTACTTACTGGCCCTGCCTGCTAATTACTGGCCCTACCTGGCAGCCCTAGCTAACTGGCTAATTACTGGGGGCAGCCATAGCTAACTGGCTAATTACTGGGGGCAGCCCCAGCTACCTGGCTAGTTACTGGGGGCAGCCCAAGCTACCTGTCTAGTTACTGGGGGCAGCCCCAGCTACCTGGCTAGTTACTGGGGGCAGCCCCAGCTACCTGTCTAGTTACTGGGGGCAGCCCCAGCTACCTGGCTAGTTACTGGGGGCAGCCCCAGCTACCTGGCTAGTTACTGGGGGCAGCCCCAGCTACCTGGCTAGTTACTGGGGCAGCCCCAGCTCCCTGGCGAGTTACTGGGGCAGCCCCAGCTACCTGGCTGGTTACTGGGGGCAATCCACAGCTACCTGGCTAGTTACTGGGGGCAGCCCCAGCTACCTGGCTAGTTACTGGGGGCAGCCCCAGCTACCTGGCTAGTTACTGGGGGAAGCCCTTGCTACCTGGCTAGTTACAGGGGCTACCAACCAAATTAATGGAGGAAGGCCCTGTTTACATAACTAATGGAAGTCTACCTATTTACATGACACTTATCTGACATTTTTTAATTTTTAATTTTAAGGGTCTAACATACGCTGTTTGGGGAATTGATAGGAAAGTGCTGGTAAAGAGAGGAGTCTAAGATGTATTTGTGGTAAATTCTACAGGGACGAGTAGTGACCGGGAGAAGAAGACATTGCATGCTGTACCAGACAGAAAAAAAATGGAAGGGAACAACTCATCAGGAAAGACATCATGGAGATTTGGGCCAGAAGGAGAAGAAAAGGAGAAGAGAACAACTCCATCAGAGATGACGTCTTCTGTGAGTCCCTGCTGTCAGGGTATTTTACTTCTGTGTTGATCATGCTGTATTCATGTGATGGTGACCTGACTACTGGGGATGTGATTGGGGTTTTAGGTTATGTTGGTGCTTATGTAATGTCAGTGTGGGCTTGTCCCGGTATTGTAAAGCAAGTGCACACCTGACTCTGATGAGGGTTTCTCTGCACCATGTTTCTTTCTTCTTGCTTGTGTGTGTAGGGTGCTCTCCCACAGAGCAGTTTTGGTGCATTTTTTGGTGCGTTTTTTTGTGCAGAAATGTTCAGCATTAAATGCTTTGCCCTACTGCACAAAAACGCACCAAAAAGACATCAAAAATGCACCAAAAATGCTCCATGTGAAAGCAGCTTTATAGTGTAGTTTATTTTAGAAAGTGGCAAGGTGCGAGAACAAGGGGAATTTTTTAAAGCGGATATTGTATGTGGGCTGCTGGGGGCTTAGTGCCAGGGCTGATTTTTATTCCCAGTCCGGCCCTGCAGCCAATCCATAGACCTTAGGAGAAAAAACGACCTGTAGTCTACACAAGTCGTTTTTTTCAGATTGTTTACTGACACCAGCGGTTGTAAAACCCGTTGGCGCCGGGCGTCTTTCTGTTGGTTTCCCGTACATTCATGGCGGAAAAAAGCTAAAACCGACCACGGTTTTTGCGAAAAACATGACAAAACCCATGGTCATGCATTGGACAAAATGTCGTCAGCTTTCTGTCGTCCTGTGCTGTGTGGCACCAGCCTAAGACAGTATCACTCATAGGTACAAGGATTTATAAGACAGTATCACACATGATGGGTTTAGATACAATGGGTGACATGTATGAAAGGGTTTTTTACCCTGGCGTACAATGCACCTAACTGAGCCGGCTACAATGTCTAAGACTTGTTCGTAAGACTTGACACTTTCGAATGCGCCTAAGGGTGCTTTCACACGGTGCATTTTTTATACGTTTTTCAATGCAATTGAAATGCAATTACCGCAATTTTTGCCGCTATTTTTGTGCAGCAATGTACAGCATTAATTGCTGTACCTTCCTGCACAAAAAATGCACTGAAAAACGCATCAAAAACGCACCGTGTGAAAGCACCCTAACATGAAGGGGTGTTCTGGGGAGCGTCGCACCACATTTGTAAGATTAGATACATATATAAATGTGGTTCAGCAAAACTAGGCGCATTACTGCTCCGACAGACAGACCTATCTCAATGTGGTCTATCTGAGCCTGAGGAGTCGAAGTGAAGCTGGATTTGCTGTAAGAGGCAAAAATGTCCAATATTTCTCAACTTACACCAGTACAATAATAAAAAGTAATTTATTATAATTATAAAAGTGTATAAAATGTAATCATTAAAATTTAGTGAAAAATGTGATCATATAAAATATAAAAATATCTAATAATCACAAAATATAGAAATATCTCCTATAAAATGTATTTAAAATTCATAGACTCAAACTAATTTTACATTAAATAACCCACTGATGTTGTTGTTCAGATTAGATTTTACATTTTTACTACATTAAATTTGAAATGTATTTTTGCTGCTCTCACCCTTTATTCTACATACAGCAAGAGCCAGCACAGCACAGGTATTGCTGGGATCTGTGGTCCACCAAGCAGAATCACTCCCATAGTTTCTATTCACTGACATGCTATTCTAATGATTTTTCTGTCTATAACCTTAATACATGTTAGGTGCATTACTTATGCGCCTAAGTTCCATAATGCGCCGAACACATAGGCGAGGCGCGTCAAACTTTACACACCATTTATAAATCGAACAAAAAACACTTTCATACATTCAGGCGCATTATACACTGAAAATGAGACTCGACTATTCACTTCGACGCGCCTTTCTTCATACATGTCGCCCAATATCACACATAATCAGTTTTGATACATTGGCTCAGCAGACAATATCACATGGAAGGGACTAAGATACATTGACTTAGCAAACCACAAATGACAGACTTTGAAACATCAGAAGACAGTATTACAGATGTAACATGCTTAGATACAGCGATTCAGCAGTTACACATGATCAGCTTAGATACAGCAGCCAGTATCACCTATGGCGGGGTTCACAAACTGGCTCAGCACACAGTATGATATATTATCGGCTAAGATACCCTGGCTCAGCACACAGTATGATATTATTATCGGCTAAGATACCCTGGCTCATCAATCAGTATGATATATTATCGGCTAAGATACCCTGGCTCAGCACACAGTATGATATTTTATCGGCTAAGATACCCTGGCTCAGCACACAGTATGATATATTATCGGCTAAGATACCCTGGCTCAGCAGAATATGAGATCTGCATTCTGACATGTTTTTCCTTTTCAGCTTTATATATCTTCCTCAGGGCCTCACTTGTTAATGGAACATTTTAAAATAGAAATATGTGATAAATGCCCAAAATACAATCGCAGCCTACTCTAGCAGTAACATGCTGAGCGATCTGCAGTGCGACAACCGGGGACTGAGGACTCACTAGAGACGACAGCCACAGAACCATTTCAATTCTCACCTGGGGCTGATTCACCAGAACCAGAAGATTATTTCCCAATAGTAAAGTTACAGCCCCAGTCAATGTTATCCTAGGAGAGGATTCACTTGTGATACTGGCACTTGATATTGTGATTGACAGCTGTCACGTAGCAATCATCTGCTGCCTTTAGTATCATATTAGACCACCACACTAGGTCTCTTTCCAGCTGTTGTGACAACATGTAGCCAGCAGGGAATGCTGAGACTTGTAGTTAACAGCTGGAGTGACAAGCTAAGGGTATATTCACACGGCGTCTTTGTGCTCGTAATTGCGTGCGCATTTCGCCACGTATTGCGCTTCATATGCGGCAAAATGCACACCGCAATTACGGTAATTCATAGCTCTCGTAGAGAGCTATGGATTACGCGTTGTCTCCCCGCACGTACAACACGATCGTATTGTCAATTGTTAGCGGCGATTACGTGCTGCTGACAATGTACAGCGCCCTGGAATCAATGGCGCTATAAAATAAATAATAATAATAATGTCTATGTGGCCGCCCCCCCCGTGCTTTGGGATTACGCGCTGTTCAGCGCGTGGTTCCAAAACACCCGGCGTATTGTGGCGCGTACTATACACGCTGCAAAATGCCGTGTGAACATAGCCTAAAGGTGCACAGAGCCAACTCTGTAGATGATGACAATTTAACAGCACACAGTGTGAAAAACAGCGTTTATTTTATATAGAAAACAGCATATTGTACAGAATAAAGTGAATCTAGGCTCTATACAATTACTCTGCAATATATGTCATCAGGGGGTGAGCTGTAAGCTACTCTCTATAATGTTACTAGGCGTAGCGCAATAGTATGCCGTTGTGCTTTAACGAGGAAGGTGACATGCGGTAACAGTCATGTGACGGTGAAAGTTATTTTCTTCCTGAGGTCTCAGTGCACCTTGGATTGATATCAACTACCCTTAATGTGGCGAAGATATGAGACTTTTTAGAAGCAGCCACTCGCTCTCACATGTGATTCTCAGGATGAAGAGTCCTTAAGGAGCACCCATCGTCTTCGCATGCAGCTGTGGAAGCTATTTCACCGACCAGAAGAGTTGTCATGGGGACGCAGCCTATCCAATCACTCAAGGGTTATCATGGCATGGCAACTGATGACATCACTGCGCCCCAGCATATCCACTGTTTGTGTAAACGAGGAGGGTGCAGGTAAAACCTCTCAAAGCCAAGAGAGGGCATATTGCTAAGACAGCTCTACAAGGAAGCTTAGATTTTCTACTACAAAAGAGGTTCAGGTTCCTGTTCCTCATCAGTCCCAAAAAATTCCAGAGAATAAGTTGATACAACAATACAGTCAGTTCACTTGTTTCAGGCGGAGATGAATTTCGTACGCTGTGGGCAGGCGCTTTGCCTCTGTTTGTGCCAATTCAACAAGTGTTCACGTTGGGCGCTGGCCGACTTATAAATCAGCCAGAAGAATTAAAAGAAGAAAATGTCTGAAACAGGGAATAATTCAAGAGTGAGAGAAACAAAAATTCCCACCAATAAAGCTGCGATACGCTATACTAAAATAACCAAAATAATCCAGGCCGAATATTATCACTCTGCTGCCAAATCAGCAAAGACACCGGTGTCACTGCGCCGCCCGGCAAGAAACCCACAGGCTGCAAAAGATTCAATCACTTCCAAAGATAGATGCCTGCATGTATGATAGCACCCTGCATCCTGGGCCTTGGGCTCCAGCATGGCCATATCCTTAGCCCCGGTTCACACAGCTTATTCAAGCCGTAATTGCGAGCCGGATTGCGCTCGCAAATCCGGCTTGAATAAGGGGCGGGGGTGCGGCGGCCCCATAGACTTACATTATCCACGGCGCGTATTGCGCCTGGATAATGTGCATGTCAGGATTCGCCGAGCGGGGAGGAGAGACGGAATCCACTGTTCTCTATGAGAGCGGTGGATTACCGTAATTACTGCGATGGATTGGCGCCGTACTGCAGTGCAAATCCGGCGCGCAGTACAGCGCCAATCCGCGCCAAAATAAGCCGTGTGAACGGCCCCTTAGGGTGCTTTCACACAGCGCAGTTTTGGTGCAGTTTTAAGGGCATGTTCACACAGCGTTTTTGGATACGATTCTGGATCCGTGTTGGATCCGAAAATCGCATCCAAAAATGCATTGGCGATCAGACCCTAAACTTATCCAACACGCAGCTGCATGTTTGGATCCGTGTTAGATGCAGCATGAACGCACCCTATAGTTTATGCGTCTTTAGGACCAAGAATTGACAGGTCAGTTCTTGGGACGGATCCGAAAGACGCCGGGTGAACATACCCTAAGGGTGCTTTCACACGGTGCGTTTTTGATGCGATTTTTCAATGCGTTTTTTGTGCAGGAAGGCACAGCAATTAATGCTGTACATTGCTGCACAAAAATCACGGTAAATTCGCGGTAAAATCGCGGTAATTACCGCGATTTTTGCTGCGGTTTTTGTGCAACAATGTATAGCATTAATTGTTGTGCCTTCCTGCACAAAACTTGTCACATAATCTCCAAAAAATTGGGAATCTCGCAAGAGAACTAAGAGTGACTTTTGATCACTATATTTACTATTTTGCCATAGGCAAACTTAAACTCTATCAGTTCTCTATCTATTAAACACTAAAACGTAACTTTTATTATATCTAACTCTTAACCTCTATACACACTATTTAAAAACCTGATCTCTCTCCTCATCATTTATAACCCTTTTTGCTTCTGAAAGAGGGAATAACTCCCTTTCTATTATCAAGTCTGGTGGAACCCCACCTACTAACAGGAGAGCCTTATATCTATAGCAAAGTACTAGCTTCAGTAAGGGATCCCAAGCCAATGAATATGCATATTACATACATAGGAGAAGAGCTTTATGGGAAGATAATATGACAGTGGTCTATTGTACAGTGGAGTTCATATTCCCAATGAATATGCATATTAGATATTGAAGAGAAGGGGCTTATGGGAATTGACAAAGATGGCAGTGTGCTGTGTAATGTGATACCTAGTCTGCTTAGTTCATTCTAGGTGAGCCACGCAGTTGCAATAATATGAGAGAAGTGAAAACGGAAGCCCATCACAGTCAGGGCTGAGGTGTTTGTTGGTGCAGTGCATTGGCACGGGCAGTACGGTAAGATGGGGTGCAATCCCGTTATGGAGATGGTGAATTTGACTGAAGGTTGTTGGCTCATGAGAGCACGGTAGCAGCTTTAGCAGGATATGTTATGAGTGTGTGCGCGCAGAAGGGGGAGTGGGCTTTATGTGGATTCTCTGATGGCTAATTGGTGAGCACCTGAATGGGGTGTTTACCTAACATGATATAAAAGGAAGTGAGCTCAGACCACATGTGACCAGACCTCTAACCCCTGATGAAGCCAGGTTAGCTGGCGAAACATGTTGGCGAGGTCAGATATGACGTTTTAAATTGTGATCTCTCACCTCTGTCTACAAGTGTCACCTGCTGCAGGGGTGTCACAAGGGGGCCTTATTTGTTCTGTGTTTATGAGATTAGGGACGACTGCCCAAGTAGCTGGCTTGGGATCCCTTACTGGAGCTAGTGCTTTGCTATAGATATAAGGCTCACCTGTTAGTAGGTGGGGTTCCACCAGACTTGATGATAGAAAGGGAGTTATTCCCTCTTTCAGAAGCAAAAAGGGTTAAATGATGAGGATAGAGATCAGGTTTTTAAATAGTGTGTATAGAGGTTAAGAGTTAGATATAATAAAAGTTATGTTTTAGTGTTTAATAGATAGAGAACTGATAGAGTTTAAGTTTGCCTATGGCAAAATAGTAAATATAGTTCCTGCACAAAAAACGCATTGAAAAATCGCATCAAAAACGCACTGTGTGAAAGCACCATAACTGCGAGACAATTTAACTACCTTTATTACCAGCAAGCTTTTTGCACTTATCTAAACTGTTTGGAAAGTGAGGAATCAATTAGTGTGTTTGTATCCACAAGACTTCAGACACAGTCATTGATTACTTACTTTAAACACCTCTCTGAACAATTTAGACAACTGAAAGAAGCTTGCTGGGAATAAAAACAGTTTAATTGGAGCGCAGTTAAAACTGCACCAAAACTGCGCTGTGTGAAAGCACCCTTACAGATTAGACCTGCTGACAGGTGAGAACATAGGGAAACAGCCGCTCTCCCAGCACTTTACTGTCACCCAATGTACAGGTGTGCTGGTCCAGGAATCCGATGGAAAAGGAAAAAGGAGGGGGCAGGAAACGTTATAATCACAGTCATTAAAGGGGTTGTCTCACTACAAAGAATAGCTTTCAAATTGTAGGGAACACAAAATAAAGACATTTTCCAAATATATTGCTTTGTTCCTCTGTTTTCCCTAAGGAGATACAAGTGAATTTATGACCTCCCTGGCTATTTCAGTTCCCTCAGTAACTGACCTGTAAACAATTCTCCCCCTGCTGTTTGTTCAATGAGATAGCAGTGAGTGATGTCATCACACAGGTCACAGCAGTGTCCTGTGTTGCTCAGCAGTAAAAAGCTTGATTTATGTAAAATAAACAGAACTGTAATTAGGGCTTTTGGTTTGGGGATCAGATAAGAAGTCCTGTTAGTAGTTTGAGAAGCTAATCTGATCTCATTAGCATCTGAAAGCACAGCATGGCATGGAGCTGTACAAGCATGAAGCTTATGCAAATGAGTCAGTCTGAACCAGGATGTGACAGAGTATTTCATTCATGCATTCTCTGAAACTCTGAAGGGAGACAACTCCTTTAAGGCTATGTTCATGTTGTTGTTTTTCGACGCAGTATTTGTAAACCAGGAGTGGAGTCTTCACAGAGACAAAGTATAATGAAAAGACTCTTTTGCATTTTGGACCCATTCCTGGATTGGGCTTACAAATACTGCTGCAAAATACACATCAAAGAACACTGTGCAAACCTAACCTAATAGGTGCTGTTGCCTCCTACTCCACTCACATCTAGAGCTGCAATCAGAATTTTACTGACTTCTCTTAGGCTGTGTCTACACAGCACAAGTAGGTTTAGGGCATGACCGCCTGAAAAACCGGCCGAAAATTAGCACAATGGAAAACCCGTGCAGCAGTCCACAATGCACGGGTTTTCTGTCCGGCGTTTTTTCCGCCCGCGGTCCGGCCGCAAAACATTCAGCAAGCACAATCTTCCGTTCAGTTTTCAGTTGTGCTTGTGAATGTGAAGGGGGAGGGCTTTTCTCCGCACATCGCGGGGACGACCGCAAACAGGACAAATACTGGTTGGGTAAACCGACCGGTATTTTTCCTCTGCCATGAGAACGCACCCTTAGACGGATTTTAGGTGGATTCAGTATTTAGACTCTGCCGAAAAACCGACTGTAACTCGTGTCCTATAGACCGCAATAGAAAATCCATGCTGCAGTCTACACAGCAAAGATTTTTTTCCAGTTGGTTTTGTTACTCTCTGGATTCCGGCGAATCTTCGAACCTATCAGATCTTCCGCTGGATTGCAGGCGGATACAAATCCAAAAACCGACCGAGATTTTTAGTGCAAATCTGCTCCAAAAACCGCGGTCCAGCAATGTTAAAATGCTGTCGGATTTTGGACTTCATTTTAACACTGCTGTGTAGACAAAGCCTTTGAGATCCACTAACAATGTGCTGGCATACACCCCTTCAGCTTTGGAGGATCTCGTAATGCAGTCCGGTCTTGATTTTTTTTTCCTTTAGGGCATGTCCCCACGGCAAGGGTTTTCGGCCGTTTTTTCAGCCGGTTTGCGGTTTTTCAGACCGCCTGAAAAACCGGCCGAAAATTAGCACAATGGTGCTCTATGGAAAACCCGTGCAGCAGTTCCCACTGCACGGGTTTTCCGCCCAGCGGTTTTGTCGCCGATGGACCGGCGACAAAACATTGAACATGTACAATCTTCCGTCCGGTTTCCGGATGCAACATGTGCATCTCAATGGGAGGGGGGAGGGCTGTTCTCGCTCATCGCGGAGAGAAAAGCCCCCCCCCCCCCCCCCCCCCGCGGCCGTGGGGCCGGCCGCAAACCCGGACAAATACCGGCCGGCAAACCGGCCGGTATTTGTCCACTGCCGTGTAAACGGCCCCTTACTATCTCTGTCGAACTATCCTGGACCCTACATGTCCCACATTCAGAACACCCATCCCTGTGAGCAAGAAAAATCTGCGTTGGGGTTTGCTGCTGCCTCCTGTTGCCCTGGCTGTATATTTAATTCTACTTTTTGTCAGGTCAAGTATTTGCATTTAATGTTTAGCGTTATTAGTGGGCAGATGCATTTTACACTTTTTACTTAGTGTGTATGCTGTCACTGGGTTTATGGTTTTCTGTAGGGGTCAGGGCAGAGTACCATTCTTTTTGTGCTTTATTCAGCTATTTTAATTAAGTTTTATGCTGTAGCTTAATAAAATATTAATTTGACCTCTTATTGGTTTATTGCTGCTTTATAAGGTGTTCAGTCTTTTTGGCGTGTGTTATGCAGCAGTATTTGTAAGCCAAATCTAGGAGTGAAGCCTACATTAAGGAAATATATAATGAAAAGGCTCGTACCTCTTCTGGTTTTTGGACCAATTTCTGGTTTTGGCTTACAAATACTGCTGAAAATACATAAAAAAACACCAAGGGACCTCAGCCTAATAGGTACTGTTGTCTTCTACTCCACTCACATCAAGAGCTGCATTTAAAATTCAACTGCCTTCTCTTTGACATCCATCAACAATGTGCTGGGATGCACCCCTCCAGCTTTACAGGGTCCCATAATGCACTGCAGTCTTGATTTTTTTCCCCTTTTATATCGTTATGGAACTTCGCCTAGACATAGTGTTGGATTGAGGTGCCTAGGGCCCACCAGTGGAATTATATTCCTTGGCACCCACCAGTGGAGTAGTTTCTGGGGACCCACCAGTGGAGTGGACAATGGGTACCTACCCTACAGTAACTCTACATGCTTCTTATAGTCTACCTCCTGCTTTTTGCCTCTTCTCAGTGCTTTTCCCAAGAATGTATATGTAGTTTAAAAGAAACTCTAGGTCTGCCATGCTCCGGGACCCACCAGGGATCTCCCCAGTGGGCCAGCCTGAGCCTACCTAGACACTACATCTCCCACAATACAGCCCAGGGAACAGTGACACTGAAAATGAAGCACAAAATGAAGCTATATTTCTATCTCTATATAGTCACCTGATTTAGCTACACTGAAGTTGTGATCCTGGAGGAATGACATAGTGACACTGAAGTCCCACTGAAGGGTGGATGAGGCCTGGCATCTATGCAACTATAGCGGACATGTCTGGAGGATGACAAAGACTTATAATGGCTGCAGAATAAATGTGGGACTAAGGCTATGTCTACAGTGCACAGGATTACAGTCGGAATTTTAAATGGATTCAGTATTTAGAATCTGCAAAAATCTGACTGTAATCCTGTGTCCATAGAAAATCTGTGCTGTAGTCTACACTACACAAATTTTCTATTCTGGGACCATATTCTATTTCCAGCCGGATTCCCGTATAGTCAGTGTACTGGGCCAGCAGGAAATCCGAAAACTTTACTTTGCGTAAACCCGAAATTTCATGTGCATAATAATGGCATAGAATGAGCCTGATTTATGAGCCTGCTCTACAGCGGTCATAAATCAGGCACATTGTAGTGCTAGTACGACATTTCTAACTCAGGTATACCACATTGAAAGTGGTTTATCTGTTCCAGCTGTAATGCGCCTAGAAATGCCGCAGCAAAGCTATAAATATGTAGCTTCGCTATGGTTCTAGCATACCCCGCCTCCTGTGCCCACCCTCCCCTGAGATCGGGTGCATTACAAAGTGGCGTGGGCGCTATGTAATGTGCCCAGGAGTGGGGTGCGGGAGATTTAAACATGTATGAACGGGGCTGCGCTGGATATCGGGCTGAGAAGACACCAGACATCTGCCGCATACATGTCGCCCAATGTATATTTGCATTAAGCAAATTCACCTCAAGTTTTGGTGAAGAAACTTAATGATGGAGTTGTACTTTTTCAGTCTCAACACTTTCCTGCAGCTTGTTCTTAAAGGGATTAAATGGACCTTCAATAATTGACAAGCTTGAAGCGGGACCAACAGTCCGCTATTCAGGCAGAGAGTCCATCAGCAGATCACATTTGGCAGCCATTCAGCGTTTTTGGCCGGGCAGCGCACATTATTATGACTAAAGAAAGAAAAAAAAAAAAAAGGAAAGCTATAGGAGAACATAAGGAAAAACTTAAGGGGGCCACAGGGGTGTTGTCATCATCTCCAACAGTCTTTGTGCTCGGTTCAGAAGTCTCTGTCAGGAGTTACCACATGTAATAGCTCCGGGATGTATCCACCTGGGAGGCTTTGGTCTCCGCAGTCCCATCTTTCTCCTTCTCGCTGTCCCCTTCCCATAGACTGATGAGTGGGGGGTACAGCTCGTTTAGCGGGATAGATGATGTTTTCTGCATGTACTTCTTTAGGGAATGACGATAGTTTTTCCTCTGGAATCGTTTTGCTGCATAAACAGAAACAGAAGCAAAACTGATAAGAGCAAAAAGAGAACCCATCACAGCAGCCAGAGCAGCGCTGGTTTCCTGGTCAGTGACGGTCAACGAGTAGGACATTCCCTTGGTGGTGACATTGATGCAGGCCCGCTGTGCTTGTTGATGTAAACCAGATACTGTCAGACACACTTCATACTCTGTGGCGGGTTGGAGATGGGTCAGGTTATATTCATGGACATCAGCAGGAACCCGAGCGGTATAGGTGATGTGTGGGTTGTCAATCTTCATTGTGGCTGAAGACCATTTAAGGTTAGAAGCCAAGACACTAGAGCTAACCTTCCAGGACACCAGCACCGAACTGGCCTCGGTCTGCTGAATGTAGAGCCGGAGAGCCTGGGACCCATCCAGGAGAGTCCCATTAATACGCAACGTTGCCACTCTGGTGTCTGCACCTTCAGAATTTTGTGCTACGCATGTATATCGACCAGAGTCCTCCACCTGGACATTGCTGATCTGGAGAGTTCCTTCACCACTCAAACGATATTTATCAGACAATGTTTCTGTAGTAACCTTATGTCCCATAGGAGTAACCCAGTAGATTTCAGGGTCAGGTTCTGCCATTGCTCTGCAATCCAAGGAAATGGTCATACCTAAATCTAGGCTGAGATGGCTCGGAAAAGTATCTTGAGATATCATAGGCAAACACTGCTCTCCAGCAGGGTCTTGCACCAATGCTTCTTTCACAGACTGGCCTCTATATTCTGGTGGCAATGCACAAAACATGGACAGCGGCTCCATAAAACGGATGGTGGTCTGGTTGGAGCCCATCCAGTGTAAGACACAGTCACAACGTAGCGGATTACTGTGGATGCTAATTTCACGGAGATTGGGCAGGGACTCCACCGTTCTCTTATACACAGAATTCAGGGCATTATTATTTAGCATCAAGCTCTCCAGGGTAGGCACGTTCCGGAAGGCGGAGCGGTGGATATAGGACAGTTTCGGATTGTTAGTAGCTTCAAGCTTTGTTAACTCTGGGAGATTGTCTAGAGCATAGCGGTCCAGAGACACGAGCTCTGCCATGTTGTTGATCCCAAGCTCCTTCAAGCGTAACATGTTCTTAAAGTCTCCTTCTTGAATCTTTCGGATAGGATTTTTATTAAGGTCTAAAAACTTAAGGTTAGGAAGTTTTTGTAGGGCCACCTGGGGAACTTTACTGAGTTTATTGTCATAGAATGATAAACTCTCCAGATTATCTAATCCCAGAAAAGCGTTCCCTGGAATGTCACTAAGGTACATACCAGCCAAGACCAAGCTCCGCAAGTTGGCGAGTGGCTGGAAATTTAAATCCAGTATACCAATTACTGGGTTCTCCCCAATCATTAGTATCTCCAAGTTGGGGGTAAACTCAAACCAGCGACTGTCAATAATACGCAATTTATTCGAATTTAGGTGTAGGCGGAGTAAACTGCGCAGTCCAGCAAAGGCACTAGGTGAGATGGAACTCAGTTGATTGTGATTGATGTAAAGTTCCTCAAGGTTGATCAAGTCTTGAAGACAATAGTCAGTCATCTCGAACACTTGGTTCTCCTCCAGGTGCAGAGTTGTGAGTTGACTAAGATTGGCCAGGCCGACATCTTGAATAGAGGTGATGTTATTCTGGGAAAGATCTAGCTCAGTGAGGTTCACAAGCTGCTGAAGTTCTCCATTAGTTCGTTCAATGTTATTGCTCTGCAGTAGAAGCACCTGGGTGTCTGCAGAAAGGTTTGCTGGGATCTTGGTCAGACGTAAGTCGTTGCAGTCCACAGATTTGGCCTCACGGTAGGTGGACTGTGGAGTAAACCAAGGACGGTTACCACAAACACATAGCTGAGGACATTCATTGGCTTGAGATGCAGTTAATGAACTGATGAGAAATCCAATTATCAACTTGTAAGACATCACCACAAGACGATTCTTGCAGGCCATGGCCCCCACCTAGCAAGATACTCAAGTTGTTGATAAGGATCTTAGCAAAGTGATGTTAAGAATCTTGATCCTGATTTTATTCTTTGCCTGGATCCGACCTGAAATAGGACAGAGATTTCCATTAAGTTGTTTTTTTAACTAAATTCAGATAAAATTGCTAGTCAATCTAATATTTCTTAAAAGGAATGTATCATCAGAAAACCTCCTATTGTTCAACTCATGTTTTTATGTTAAACATATGTTTTAAGAACTTTTGTTTTTGTAATTTCCAATATTACTATCAGTATGCTTTAAAAATCCTGAAATCCTGCACTTTTCACTTTTGTCACTAAGATTAATAACAGTCTGACACTTCCTGTTCTGTAGAGATGACTTTTCAGCAGTCTCCACATTATCAGCACAGGCAGGATTACAATGAAAGGAGCCACCAATGTGTACAGATAACACAGGATCCACCAGTCACAATAGGAGATAGTCACGCTATCCCTCTCCCCTCCCTGCACCCTGATTTATTCCCAGGTCACAGAGCATGACTAGAAAACTCTCCGATAGAAGTCAATGGGTTTGCTTCCACTCATAGGCGTCTATGTCCATGAAGCTGCTATAAAGCATCTCTCTAAATGCTGTAAAAGCAGCTCAGGTAAAATGGCTGCCACCACAATCATATACAGAATTAAAAAAATCTACAATCAGAAAATTAAAACAGCTAAGAAGAAAATAATATGTATCAGTATCTTGTTTTAATTAGTAAAAAAAAAATTGTCGATAAGTTACATTTAAAGGTGTTGTCCACTTTAGAAATCCCTTTCTGTTAGCAGGCTTCTCTGACAACAATTTGATGTCCCACTGCAAGGATTTGCAACAATCAGCTGTAAATCATTGGCAACAAGTGTTCAATTCCCCTTCAGCACCCCCACAGGAAATGTAAAGTATTACATTGTGTCCATTGATTTTAAAAAAGATTGTCTGTACAATCAATAAAGGTGCTGGGTCTTCCAGAGAGTGACCCTCTTTATCAGCCATTCTCCACTTAGGGTGATAGATGAAGATCCTGAGTAGGAGACCGTCCTCTCTTGATGATAAATGAAAACAATACATAAAGAGCAGAAAACAACAATGCAATAGAAACTTTTGAATAGACTGTATCTTAAAATCCTCACAGACCCTTGCTTATGGTCAGTAGATGAAAAACTGTACAGCCCTTAGGCTATATCTACACAGTAATGGTAAAATGGCGTTGGAAATAGAACAGTATTTTACAATCATTGTACTGCGGTTGTTGTCGACAAGGTCTAATATCTTTTACACAGCTGATAGTTTGTTACAATTGTCTCCAGCCTAAAAAATCCTTTGTTAGCTACACAGCCTGGATACATTTTGCCTGCACTGATACAATGTAACAAATTATTAGGACATGGGAGATACTTGTGAAGCTGATGGGTTTATCTATCAGAAATGGTGTAAACTGTTAGGGCATGTCCCCACGGCACGGGTTTTCGGACGGTTTTTCAGGCGGTTTGCGGTTTTGCAGACCGTCTGAAAAACCATCCGCAAACGAGCACAACAGGCTCTATGGAAAACTCGTGCACCCGCGGGCCACCCGCAAAACATTCTACATGTACATTTTTCCGTCCCGTTTTCGGACAGAATATTTGCAAGTGAATGTGAAGGGGGAGGGCTTTTCTCCGCTCATCGCAGAGAAAAGCTGTCCCCCACGGGCGTGGGGACGGCACACAAACCGGATGAACCGACCGGTATTTGTCCATTGCCGTGTGAACGCACTCGTAGGCTATGTCTCCACTGAATCAGACAAAAAACGGCCCGAAAGCGGACGTTTTTTTCCGATGCAGGACCACGTTTTTTGTCACGCTTTGTACAAAAAACAAGGTTGCTTCTTGTTTTTTTTGCTGTCGCCCATACAATTGTATTGTATGGGAAGACGGCAAGAAAACTAAAAGCGCCGGCGTATTATACAACCTGTTGTATAATACGCCCGCGCCGAAAGACGAGCAGAGAAAAGACGAGCTGTGGAGACAGCAGCTCGTCTTTTCTATTGCCGTCTATGGGGCTGCAGGAACCATCGTATCTTCTGCGCTTTTAAAAAACTAAAAGCGTGGAAAATACGATCGTACTCCTGTGCAGTGGAGACATAGCCTTATATTGTAATAAAACTGAACCGTAAAATGTAATAAGCCTGTAGAACTTTTCAACCTGTGGGTAGGCTAGGTTCACTTCAGAGTTGGATGTGCCACCAGATCTGTTTATATATACTTATACTACAATGGGATCCGTTGGGTTTCTGTCATTTTAATGGAAAAAATTGTGTACCATGCTGTGCTATTGTATGCTGTCATTTTTTACAGGATCTGTAACAAAGGCTCCAATCGAAACCTGTGATACAGACATGAACCTGCCCTAAACTAGAGGATTCTCATTCACTGCCAGCAAGCAGAGCTGCTGAAAAAGGTGAGGAAATAAAACACAATGCAGATTTATCACTACTGTCTAATACATAGACAGTGTAAGGTTAGACGAGACTGTCTAAGGGTATGTTCACATGACTTATTGCGGCACATATAGTACGCGCCGCAATACGCCGTGTGTTTTGGAACCACGTGCTGATCAGTGCGTAATTCCAAAGCATGTGGAGGGTGGGGGGGGGGGGGATTCCAGGCCGGCCAAATTGAAAAATCAAGTCAGTGGCACGTTAGAAAAGGGGGGGGACGATGCGTAATCCATAGCTTACTATGAGAGCTATGAATTACCGTAATTGCAGCGTGCATTTTGCCGCGTATAAAGCGCAGTACGAGGAGAAATGCATGCCAAAATACGCAGCAATTTAAGCCGTGTGAACATACCCTTACAATGCGCCACATTTATCATAGTGTTAATAAATCTGCCGCAGGTTAGAACTCTCTAGTCTTAGCTTACACCTTCTATTAGCTGGCTTACTTTATGTCACTAATTGCAGCAAAATTCTGGCACATGACATTGCACGCTAAACCGTACACCCCTTTTCCACAAAGTCACACCTCTTTTGTCGGACAAGGTGCATAAGTGTTTAAAACTATCTAAAAGACAGAATAAATGTAGTGTAAAGCAAGTACACCATTATTTTTGGCATAAATTGGGCTAGAATTCTGACTCCGTTCAAATAATAAATGTGCCCCAAAGTTTATTATAAATTTGCAGAACTTTTCATTATACACTGATTATGCTTTATTCACACAGACCAGGAAGACCCTCTTAAATCCACATTGTTAATCCTCACATGTACACTACACTATAGATATTTAGCTGTAGGAGGTAAGGTATAAATTCTTGTTAGATCTTGCAATAAGTTTATGTCTCTTACATGTTATCCTCCATTGAGGAGACAATAAAAAGACGTAGAGCTTAGGGAAACAATACTGAAGAATGAGACATAGGCAGAGACTATAGCAATCATCCTGCACACTCACAGGCTATTCATACACAAATCTCCTGACAGCTGGGACTGGGGACTCGGGGGGTCACACAATGACAGCTGATCTATATTAACTCTCTCCTTCCCCCCAGGGGTCCGCAGCTTGTGCTTCCAAGACCAAGGAGATGTAACAACTTCAGACAAAGAAGAGACATTGAGCGAGATTCTTTTCCAGGGAAAGAGATAACCTGCAGCATATGGACATACAGTACAATAGATATAGGGTTTCTGCTCTTGTCACTGTCAAAGCTGCTAAATCACCAAAGTTAGAAATGGGTGGAGTCAAACATTATGGCCTACAGGCTGTTGTTGTCTATGGAGACTTTACTGTAGAGCCGTGGTCTTTTGGCTCTCCAGCTGTCAAGTCAACTCCCAGTATGAAGGCAGTTAGGTTGAGCTGGGAGATATAGTTTTCCAATACTCTCTGTAGGAGCCACAGGTTGGAGGTTACAGTTCTAATAGAAAGTCCACTTTTACAACATGTAAATATTGATTATGTGTTTTATAAAGTTCTCTTCTCTACTCACATCCAAAGCTGCAGTCAGTTTGCTTGTTTCTTGTGGATTTACTGTGCTTCAGGTCAGATGACAGTAAGATGTGTAGTGATGGGTGCCATAATGACTATAGTTATCAAATCCATTTATTAGTGAGTTTTATGGTGAGGAACCGTCACATCTCGTGACATGCCTGTATTCTGGAGAATCATCTCTTATCACTCTGTGTTGTACTGTTTCTCTGTTATTCCTCCTAGAAATGTATTACTGAATCTGTCAACTGGGTGTTACCATTCCAGTTATCAGAGGGGGCGTCTCCCTGCATACCCTGACTCTGTCAGAACTGATTGGACAATGTCAGACTGTGCAGCCCTCCATCCCCAGCTGGCAACACCCAGATGTCAGGTTCAGTAATACATTTCAAGGAGGGATACCCAAGGAACGGAACTTAAAGGGGTTGTCTCGCTACAAAGAATAGCTTTGAACATGTTGGGAACAGTAAATAAAGATGTTTTCCAAATATATTGCGATGTCATTTTTTTTGTTAAGGAGCAACAAGTGATTTTATCACCTTCTGTGCTCTCTCTGGTTCCCCAAGTGACCGATCTGTGTACTTCTCCCCCCCTGCTGTTTGTTCTATCTGATAGCAGGGAGTGATGTCATCACACAGGTTTCAGCAGCACAGAACTCTGGACAGTGAGAGATTGTTTGTTATCTGATCTTTCAGACAAAAGACAGTAATTCCTACTGTTTACTTTAACTCAGAAGCTTCTCTGGTCCTGACATCATGAGATTTATCTAATTAGCATAAGTCTGAATACAGGGAGCTCATATGCTAATTACAGACAGCTTGACCAGGAAGTGACTGAGCAAAGCAGCATTATTTCATTCATGCATCCTATGAAACTTTGCGATGAGACAACCCCTTTAAGGATTTACTAAAACAGACATGTCAGGAACAGCCACAGGTCCTCTTTAAAGAGGACCTGTCACATAGTTTATGCCCCCCTTGCTGAGGACAGAACAAGGTAGTGTCAGACCTGCTGTTTCCAGTGCTGTGTCCCTTATTCTGTAAGATGCTGGAGATTTTGTGTATTTAATGCTCAAATCTGCAATTTTCAGCCAGAAGAGTCATTCGAAGAGCCAGTTTTTTTCAAACCCCCCCCACCTGAGGCTAGCCCCGCCCACCTCAACTGATAAACCTATTACTTTGAATAGGTAGGGGCTAGCCTTTGGTGGACGGGGCTAACACATGCTCATGAATAAGATATGAGGGGTAAATGCTCTAAAATGACAACACCTTACAGAATAAGGGACACAGCGCTGGAAACAGCAGGTCTGACACAAGCCTGTGCAAGGGGGGCATAATCTATATGACAGGTTCCCTTTAAAGGGCTAGTTAAGAAAACAGAATCTTGAAGTTCCTAAGCACCAAGGAAATATCTGCACCAAGTTCCCCCAGATGTGATACTATAGCAAATCTAGTATTACTGTCTTCCTAGGTGGTAGAATGGCCTAATCTGTGTGAGATATTGTACTAATAAGTTGTGATGATAAAATCAGAGGGGGACATATTATTACTACAGTAAAATTCCTATTATCCGCGGATTTGATAATCCTTTACCTCCTAACTTGGCTTTATGAGCTCCAGGCCTCTCTTTTTTTACAAGTGAATTTCATAGACTTTTCTATGACCCTCTGTAGTATAATGTTGTACCGTGTTAGCCACAGAAAGTAGTAGAAGAGTTAAGAAATCAGGCGATTCCTTTTAGAGGCTTAGCCTCTAAGCCTCGGTTCACACGGCTTATTCAAGCCGGAATTGCGAGCCGGATTGCGCTCGCAATTCCGGCTTGAATAAAGGGCGGGTGCCCCATAGACTTTCATTATCCACGCCGCGTATTGCGCCTGGATAATGTGCATGTCAGTTTCTCCCCGCCCGGCGTATTCGGCGAGCGGTTAGGAGTGACGAAATCCACTGTTCTCTATGAGAACTGTGGATTACCGTAATTACTGCGATGGATTGGCGCCGTACTGCAGCGCAAATCCGGCGCGCAGTCTGGCGCCAATCCACGGCCAAATAAGCCGTGTGAACGGTCCCTAAAAGGTATCCCCTGATTTCTTCACTCTTCTACTATGACCCTCTGATAATCCATCATATTTGATAATCCTTTACCTCCTAACTTGGTTTTATGAGCTCCAGGCCTCTCTTTTTTTACAAGTGAATTTCATAGACTTTTCTATGACCCTCAGATAATCCATCACATTTGATAATCCTGCGCCTGTCGGCGTCTGTTGGAGCTGGATGAGAGGAAATTCACTGTATAGTGCTATAATGGCAATGAATGTAGACATTGTGTCAGGTCCATGCACCCTGCAGACTATATGGCCAGGCTGCGTGTGTGGACAGTCCCTGGCTCTGTCTGTGATGGGGACTGATCCGACTTCAGCTCTGCTGCAGGATGAATAGATTCTGCTTGGCTCTGCAGAACTGGGCAGCCTGACAAAGGAGAATGGAGACTGCACAAACTATTTCAGCGCCAGCCCGGCTCACGCAACACACCTCTCTGCATGCCCCACGCTCACCCACCAACCACCCTGTACCCAGGTCCCAACATACAGACCCAGCGCCCGCTCTACTGTCATCTGCTTTGACCAGAGCAACTTTTTTATTGGAGTCTTTGTGCAGTAAATTCCTCCACGTGAAGAGTGAAGGAGACATCTGGCATGAGTGCCTCATTGCCATGCAAATCACGAGGCTTGCAGGGGGCATGCTTGTGAATCCACACCTCAGCTGGGAACACAAAATAACTGACTACCCCCCTCTATGGTCGGGAGAGGAGGGGGGCACCAGTGTTCCACAAAAAGGATAGGTAGGCGAACAACAGAACTTCAGAAAACCAGGGACAAGGGCGAAACGAAAGGAGGAACAATGAAAGAACAGAAAGGAGAACCTGCTGCCAGCACACAGGCAACACAAAATACACGCCATATAGTCATATATGTGTCGGTATTTATAGAAATATATATGTGTGTATCTATATCAATGTGTGTACTTATAAAATTCTTGTATATGTGATATAGGACGACACAGTATGTATAGATCTGCCTATTCTATACTTCATTTATCTCTTCCATTGATGAACATTACAGTAAACCTCTCCCCAGCCTGCAATAGCTGATAACAGGGAGCAATATATTATATTCCCCCATGCTATAGTCATCCTCTCCCCAGCCTGCAATAGCTGATAACAGGGAGCTATAGATTATATTCCCCCATCCTATAGTCATCCTCTCCCCAGCCTGCAATAGCTGATAACAGGGAGCAATAGATTATATTCCCCCATCTCATAGTCATCCTCTCCCCAGCCTGCAATAGCTGATAACAGGGAGCAATAGATTATATTCCCCCATCTCATAGTCATCCTCTCCCCAGCCTGCAATAGCTGATAACAGGGAGCAATAGATTTATTCCCCCATCATATGGTCATCCTGTCCCCAACCTGCAATGGCTGATAACTGGGAGCAATAGATTATATTCCCCCATGCTATAGTCATCCTCTCCCCAGCCTGCAATAGCTGATAACAGGGAGCAATAGATTATTCCCCCATCTATAGTCATCCTCTCCCCAGCCTGCAATGGCTGATAACAGGGAGCAATAGACTTTTTCCCCCACCCATAGTCATCCTCTCCCCAAAGCCCAAATAGTTGATAACAGGGAGCAATAGATTATATTCCCCATCCTATAGTCGTCCTCTCCCCAGCCTGCAATGGCTGATAACAGGGAGCAATAGACTGTATCCCCCCATCCCATAGTCGTCCTCTCCCCAGCCTGCAATGGCTGATAACAGGGGCAATAGACTGTATTCCCCCATCATATGGTCATCCTGTCCCCAACCTGCAATGGCTGATAACAGGGAGCAGTAGACTGTATTCCCCCATCCTATAGTCATCCTCTCCCCAGCCTGCAATGGATGATAACAGGGAGCAATAGACTGTGTTCCCCATCATATGGTCATCCTCTCCCCAACCTACAATGGTGATAACAGGGAGCAATAGACTGTATTAACCCTACAGTCATCCTCCTCCCAGCCTGCAATGGCTGATAACAGGGAGCAGTAGACTGTATTCCCCCTACAGTCATCCTCTCCCCAGCCTGCAATGGCTGATAGGAAGCAAAAGACTGTATGTAACTGCAGTAGGGCAGATGAGGAGACATACTGTCCCTGCCACAAATATCACCAGCCTGCTATGGACATGGCTGCAATTTGTAGCTGCCTAGATTTCATCAGTATTTGTGAAACTACAAATGTCAGCGGCCTTGGCAGTCAGGATTTGCTGTGACTTTCCAGTTGCAGGCACAGATCTTTTATCTCTTCTGTACAGTAATACTAATGGAAGATAAATATCCTACAAGATTCCCGCTGCTTTAATTGGTTTAGATGTGATTTTTCCAGCATGGTCTGTGGTGGGGAGGGCAGCAATGGACATGATTACTGGTTCAACACTACAGATGACTTCAAATATGGCCGCCTCAGACAAACGATGTCCTGTGGCCGACAAGCCTTTGAATATTGAGAAGAGCCCTGGGGTCACATAGAGGGGGTGGGTCAGTGCCAGTGTTATTACAAATTTAAGTATTCTCTTTGAGGCCTGAACCTTCCTTAGATCCTCATATCACCTTCCAGCTTCACCTCTGGCTGATGGGTCAGATGTGGAACAGCAAGAAATAATGTGGTAGCGCGTTAACCAGTAAAATCTATTAGATGTAGTGGAGCAGATTTTGTCATTTAAAAGGACCGGACATGTCTGTTATAGTAAATATTTGTGTTTCCTGTGAAATAACAATTCTGGAGCCTCTTCTCTTATAACTCTGTGTTGTGTGGTTTCCCTGTTATTCCTACTAAAAATTAAATTACCAATCTGTCAGCTGGGGGTTACCAATTGGAGGTATGTCCCTGCACTGTCTGACATTGTCCAATCAGTGCTGACAGAGTCCGTGTGTACAGGGACACACCCCTCTGAAATCTTGAATGGTAACACCCATCTGACAGATTCAGTAACACATTTCTAGAAGGAATAACAGAGGAACAGCACAACACAGAGATATAAGAGAAGAGGCTCCAGAATTGTTATTTCACAGAAAACACAAGGATTTACTAACACAAACATGTCAGGAGATGTCATGGGTCTTCAATAACTCCTTGGGGCAGCATTGCATTTCCATTGTGATAACTCTAGAAGAGCAGGCAATGCTTAAAGGGGTTTTCTCACTACAAAGATCATATCTCATAATGATGGGGACAGTGAAAATAAACACTTTTGTAATTGGTTTGCATTACCTAAGTCCCTTAGTATATTAAATATGTGCATAAACTGTACATCTATAGCTATTTCTGCAGCAGCTGGACGGGACACGCCCCCTTTTCTGTGATTGGTTAAATGATATGTCATTCAGCCTGTTGGGACATGCCCACCGACGAGAAATGCCACCTTCACTGTGATTGGCTGCCTGAACTTTGTGCTTATTCCCCTCTGAGCTATGAGAAATGAGCTGCCTGAGATGGCTGTGTGTGTGTAGTGAAGGCTATCTCAGCTCCTCTCTATGTGATGGCTCTCCAGTGATAGTTCTATGTAAAGGATCTGGGAAATTACTGAGTATCTAACTGCTAGATTCACTCTCCCCTCATACAACACAGCCTTGTGCAGTCTGCTCTACCTCCTGCCTGATAACAGAGGGGGGAGGGAGTAGGGCAGAGAGCATTTCTCACACTTGCTTTACCAGTTCAGGCTGTGTGTATAACTGCTTACACCAATGCAGAGGTACTGGTTACAAGGAGCTTGTGCAGCCTGAGTGGGAGCTGACAGCTCAGCAGCCAGAAGCATAGCAGGAGGTCTGCAGAGCTGACATCCTGTCCCTTCCTCTGCTTCACACAGAATGATGATGTCACAACTCTTCAGTGAGGGGACACACGCCTGCTGAGAGGAGAGACCCGCCCCTGGATTTGAAACTGAAACAGATAAACACAGCTGAACTCTACGAAAGCTTCTAATGCTAAAACCCCTTTAAAGAGGTTGTCTCACTACATTGATTCATCTTACCTCAGTCCTGTTTTCTTGGTTTCACTTTGAATTCAGGGGCGTGTTTACTGGCTTCTACTAGGCTGCAGTAGAAGCCAGGTCTGTAGCCATAGCAACCAGTGCTGACAGCCTATCAGGAGAGATCAAACAGGTCTGTAGCTATAGCGACCTGAGGTGCTAATGCAGCCCATGCAAGAGGAGATATCTAGGAATAGGTAGGACACTGTTAATGGACACATATTATAAAGTAACTTGTTTTTGCAAGATCTTTAACATAAAAAGCAAAACTTGTAGTGAGACAACCCCTTTAAGTTCAATGTTGAGCATTATAAATATCACAACACACTGTGTCAAGTGGCAAACGCAACTCTTCTACATATGACAATCTAAACATTTCTCAGGACATCAACAATCACACAGCTAGCCAGTGGTCAGTCTGAATGTGTGTTCACTCCCCACTGAAAAAGTAAGAGCCCCTTCTGTAACCTCCATTCACTTCAGTGTAAAGTGACTGCAAATCCATGGCCACCTCTCCACTAAGACCAGAAACACAATCCCATTTGCAGGATCAGTGGGGTTCCTCTATTCCAAACTTTCACAGATCACACTTTCATGGTCAGTCCCTATTAAATCACACACAAGCGTTTTTCAGCTGCCATGTCTACTTAGTAAATCCTTGTGTTCCCTGTGAAATAAAAATCCTGCAGCGTCCTATCTTATATCTCTGTGTTGTGCTGCTCCTCTGTTATTCCTCTTAGAAATGTATTACTGAATCTGTCAACTGGGTGTTACCATTGCAATTTTGAAAGGGGCGTGTCCCTGCATACACGGACTCTGTCAGCACTGATTGAACAGTATCAGACTGTGCAGGACACACCCAGAAATTGATAACACCCATCTAACAGTTTGATAATAAATTTTCAGGAGGATTAACAGAGGAAATGGACAACATAGAGTTCTAAGGAAAGAGGCTCCAAGAATGTTATTTGATCGGGAATACTACTATTTACCAAAACAGACACGTCAGGAATAGCGACAGGTTCTCTTTAAATTACATAGTTAGCTCTGCTACATCTAAAACATAGCATCTGGTCTCACTAGAGCATTCAAATAATAACCAGCACCAAGGCACCCGGCTGCTAAAACAATAACTGCAATTAAAGCTACAGAAAACCACAAGTAATATACATAATGAACAACAGTAATTCACCCGGTAACCATAGACCAATCCATAACGCTGCTACACCAGAGTATTAAACAATATTACTCCAACAGAAGCTTTGGGAGCACAAGAGTAATAAACTGGATATAAATTCTTTACTCCAGCTGTGCTTCATAAATCTGCTGCTATAGTAATAATAGGATTCATGTGAGGCAGAGCAAGGGGAATAACAAAGGGTTAATTATCACTGTTATTTGGGCAGCTCGGGGGCTCAGTGGTTGGCACTGTTGTCTTGCAGCTCTGGGGTCCTAGTTTCAAATCCGACCAAGGACAACATCTGCAAGAAGTCTCTATGTTCTCCCTGTGCTTGTGTGGATTTCCTCCGGGTACTCCGGTTTCCACCACACTCCAACAACACACAGATAGGTTAATCTGGAATTTAGGTTGTGCGTCCCAATGGGGGACAGGGAGCAATGTGAATAATGACGATCTCTGTGGAATATAATGGCACAATATAAATAGAGTAAACACACTCAGCAAAGTATTAATGGTTCACTGTTAGGGTATGTTCACACGGCGTAATTGCAGAGCGTACAGTACGTGCCGCAATACACGGGGTGATTTGGGAGTCACGCTGATATGCGCGTTCTCCCGAAGCATGGGGCGGTTGGCAGCCCGCTGGTCCCATAGACATGAATTACTCGCAGCTCATAATCACCGCGAGTAATTGACGTCACTTATCTCCCCGCACGTACAATACGATCATATTGTACGCGCAGGGAGACGAGGCGTAATCCATAGTTCTCTATGAGCGCTATGGATTACCGAAATTGCGGCGCCCATCTCGCCGTGTATTAAGCGCAAACGCCGTGTGCACATACCCTTACAAAGTGTTAGTATATATCGAGTCTCTGCAGAACTTTTTTCCAACTCCTTGGCAGGTTTCATAGAAAGTGTTTTTCAAAAAAATTTCATTTTTGTTGTGGCATTTTTCATAGCGTCTTCTTTTTCTCCTTGCAGCCAGATGTTATGTCACTTAAGGTCTAGAGTGAAATCTAAAATCTCCTCTATACAAAGTGTTTTTTTGTTTTTTTTAGATCAAGGTTTTTTGTGCGTTTATCCTATAGGTTTTTCTACAGGACTTAAAAACATATATAGAAAATGACGCTAAACGAAAAATGCATGTAGAGGATACAGTCTCCTGATGCCCAAGCTCTTAGGGATACAGGCAGCTTTTACCATAGGCAGGTAATTCAGCATGTGCGACTGGTAATATACACCCCTCCCTCCGCCCGCCTGGTGAAATAAATGACATTCTTTCTTGTTTAGGGTTGTTCACCGGCGGTTTCCATCTTTTCGATACCGGGTTTGGGGTCCTCTGTCGAACCCTAAAGGCATGTTCCAACGGCTTTAAAAGGCCCCCTATTTTCGGTCCGTAATTAACGCCCCCAAATGCGCTAATTACGGGGCCGAAACGGGGCCCATTTTCCCTTAGGTAATCCACAGTTTCTATAGAGAAAATATGATTACGTTTCCTCTCCCTGCCCGGGGAATCCCCGGGCGGGGGGTAATGACATTCTTTCTGGGGTTTAGCAGTGATAGTTCAGGCCGGCGTGCCGGCACCCCCCATGGCGTCGATACCTGTTTGGATCCGTCTGTCGAACCCTAAATGGACCCAAACACATATCTTATAAACAGCAATGTGATTTACATTGCTTTTCATTACAAACATGCATCGGTGTTCACACGAGTGATCGCCGATGCGTGTTACATTGCGTCTTTCGGATCCATCCCAAGAATTGACATGTAATTCTTGGTCCGAAAGAGGCAGCAGCAGCCCTGTGATAAAGCATAGGGTGCGATCCTGCTGCATCCAACACACAGCTGGGCGGTGGATACGTGTTGGATCTGTTTTGGATCTGATTGCTGCAGCGATTTTGGATCCGATTTTCAGATCCAACAAGGATCCAAAACATACCCTTAGGGTGCTTTCCCACGGTGCGTTTTTGATGCTTTTTTTTTGGATACGTTTTTTTTGCAACAATTTATATCATTAATTGCTGTGTCATTCTGCACAAAAAACGCCTCCAAAAACGCCTCAAAAACGCACCGTGTGAAAGCACCCTTAGTTTTACTTTAAAGAGAAAAAAATGACATTGTTAGGCAGAACATAATAAATCTGGGAGGATAATAAACTATAAATAATCCCAATATATCAAATATAAACCCTATATATTATACATAATCCCAGCTATTATCATACATGTAACAACACAGAAGTGCAGCACAATCACGTCTGCGTAATCTTGCACTAATGAGACAAACACTTGTATCCATGTGAGTTCACCATGAGATCACAGGGAGGAAAAATGGGTCACAAGGGATTATAATCACTGCTGATTATTTCTTTTTATAAGGATGAAAGGTTATATGGTTTAGATCCAAACTGCAATTGTGTGAGCAGCCAGACATCCCTGCAGAGCCCTGAATGGTGTATCACTAATACCTGCTGCAAACGTACAACCTGCTCAGGAAATATCGGTGGTGTCAGATCACATGGGATTACTGTGAAGAGAGGCAACTAGATCACCAGCAAATGTGACTTGATCACAAAGTATATTCCAGATTTTCCTGCAGTTTCTCTTAGTACTAGATGATTGGTATATCCCACTTCATCATTAGATCAGCTATGGGATATCACACAGACAGATCTCTACCCTCACACCAGATCACTAGTACATATGACAAGACCACTAGATCATCATAAAATCACATAATACTCTACATTTGGGCAGGGCCATCTTTTCCATTGGGCACACTAGGCAGTTGCCCGGGGGCCCCAAAAGTATAGGGGCCCAAAGCGGTCTATGTATGTCCCAGGAATACAAGAAATATACCCTGGATCCCTTTGTTGACTTTGCTTATTTAACTGTTTGTGTGTTTTTAGGACGTGCAAACAGTTAGAAACCATGGTGGAGAAGGGAGCTAAAGGCCCCCTGCCCTGCCTAATAGTCTTGTAGGCTGCAGGCTGCCGGTATCCAGACATAAGTGGCGTGGCAATATGGGTGTGCTTGGCGGGGGCTCGAGGCATGGCCAAGTGTGATGTCAAGTATGTGGGCAGGGCCCATTGCAATGCTCTGCCCGGGGCCCATAATGCTGTTAAGGCGGTTCTGCATTTGGGTCCTCACTAGAAAATCATGCTGTTACTGGAATATCATGTCAGGTTAGTGACAGATCACACTAGATCGCTCTTTAACACTAGTACATCATTTGGCTATTACATAAGACTAACTGGCTGGATTATACACTGGGTCCTAGATAATACCTGCTAGATCACAAGAACCTCACCCGAGATAGGTGTGACTTCATGTAACACTAGATTCATTGGTTAATATGTAAAATCAGTATCATAAATTCTAGTCCACCCAACCAGATCACTAGAACAATATAACCGATAGCAGTGACATGAAGAGACAGTTGATCCTTGGCAGATCACATCGGATCCCTTGTCGAATATACAACATTATTATGACACCACATTACTAGGACAAACTAACATTTCAAGGACATGAAACCACATTACTCAGACATCACGAAAAAAAAATCTGACACCATATAATACTAGATCCATAGGATTACATACAAGCTCACTGTACAAGCATCTAGATTACCAGCGACTTTACAATGACATACTCGTGAATTGGTGATTTCTCATTGGAATCAGGTCAAAACAGATAATGTTGGATTAACAGATTACTAGATTATGATTTCATTTTAATTGATGCAAATTATCGTTGCTGTTATTGCAATGTTTCATTTTTGTTGGGGGAAAGGATTTTGTGGAAATTGTATGGAAATTGTATGGAACATACAGTCATGAGTCAGTGATCCCGCTCCTCCAGCTGCCTGAGATTACAAGGCGGAGGCCACAGCTCATCTGCACCTGGCAGCGAAGTGTCTGATAGGGCTCCATGTGTCCCAGTAACATCAGAGTCCACACAGCTATTGCCATACACATAATGGACAGCCCCAGCTATTTATAGAGGGTCCTGTGCCATATGAACAAGTACACTAAGAATAGCAGAGAGCTGGACAGTAGTGCAAAAGTGATCACACTCTTAGTAAGAGACACACAATATACACAAACTGCAAACACAAAGCATCAACAACATATACACAAACTCACAATCCAGAGGATTTATCCTCACTACACAACACACAATCCAGAGGATTTATCCTCACTACACAACACACAATCCAGAGGATTTATCCTCACTACACAACACACAATCCAGAGGATTTATCCTCACTACACAACACACACAATCCAGAGGACTCATCCTCACTACACAACACACACACAATCCAGAGGACTCATCCTCACTACACAACACACACACAATCCAGAGGACTCATCCTCACTCCCCACACAAAATCAGAGGATCATCCTACTACACACCACACACACAATCCGGAGGGCTCATCCTCACTACACAACACACACACAATCCAGAGGGATCATCCACTACAACCCAACACAATCCGGAGGGCTCATCCTCACTACACAACACACACACAATCCGGAGGGCTCATCCTCACTACCCAACACACACACAAACCCGAGGGATCACCCTCACTACACAACACACACACAATCCGGAGGGCTCATCCTCACTACACAACACACACACAATCCAGAGGACTCATCATCACTACACAACACACACAATCCAGAGGGCTCATCCTCACTACACAACACTACAAACACAACAGCACTGGAAGAACACTACAAAAACACTGTATAAGACAAACACACCGATACACACTGCACACATGCACAGCACTGTATACACACAATTCAATGCAATACTAAGCAGTGTAAACAGAAAAATACAGTCATAAGGTACACACAATGCACACCATGTAATGCACACACACAATACACACCATGCACTATACACAGACACAATAAATACCATGCACTGCACACACACTATACACAATACACACCGTGCACTGCACACACACACACACAATACACACCGTGCACTACACACGCACTATACACAATACACACCGTGCACTACACATACACTATACACAATACACACCGTGCACTACACACGCACTATACACACACACTATACACCATGCACTGAGGACACAATACACTGCACATATACACTTCTCGCAGTGCAATCCCCATAGCGCGCTGTCTTCATACTACAGATGCAAAGCCAGCACAAAGCTTTGGAGCGGACACAAAGCCGCAAGTAACGCCCTGCACAAAGACACACAGTGCGCTTCTCGCCGTCAGGACAGTGCACTCACCTCCTGCGTCTAGGTCGTGCTCTTCCCCACTGCCCCCATGTCACCGCACTCTGCGCCTCCTCCCCAGGACTGAGCTGCTGCCTCCTGCCCCCGGGGTAAGTCCAGCACGGGTCAGCTGTGATTGGCTGCTGCTGGGAGCTCCATCTGCACCGGGAACAATGGATGGGGGAGGCAGGAGCCTCTGTGGCCGGGAGGTGGGGAGAGGACACAGGCTGGGAAAGTGGAAGGTGCTGGGAGGAGGGAGCAGGCAGGTGGAGAGCAGCCTCCAACTTCTGCTGCCACCAAAACAACGATGTAGAAGATGATGGATGTGGGATTCTTCTTATCTACCAGGAGAACTGTAATACAAACAACAACACCCACCATCCTCCTCCTCCTCCCATCATCATCATTTAGTCATCTCTATTCCTAATTAGCATTACCACTATTATTGTTACTTACAAGAGAAACTAGAACCTAATACTAGTAACCACCATCCTCATCATCATCTAGCAGAGAAGATTTATATTAGAATTGCACGAGGACATGATAAAGTGATACAAATAAGCACAACAACCATCCTCCTCCTCATCCCGATTCTTATCATTAGTATTGTAATTTACACAGACACATTCTAAGGTAATACCACTAGTAATTGCTACCATCCTCATCACCTGGCAGAGAATAGACAACGTGTTGTGCCCAGTGTCAGCTTTGTACCCCAAGTGCCAATGTGTCAGTGTCCTAAACCCTCAAATATCAGTGTGTTATTATGTTGTACCCCAAGTATCAGTGTCATTGTTCTCTGCCCCCAGAGATTGTCAGTTCTTTTTATACCATCAGTGTATTATCCAATCTCCCCAAATGTCAGTGTGCTATTATTTTGTACCCCAAGTATCAGTGTCATTGTTCTCTGTTCCCCCAGAGTGTCAGTTTTTACCCCAATAGTATGTCATTGCCCCCAAGTTTCAGTGTGTTATCATACTGGACCCCAAATGCCAGTTGCACAAATCTCTCCTCTCTAGATTGTTTCAATACATCATCCCTGCAGGTAAAATGTATCAGCCAGGAGTCCACAATGTTTCCCTTCAGAGGACTGTCTAGACTGCATACAATTGTAACCAAGGGTATGTTCACACGACATTATTGGATTTGTGTTGGATCCGAAAATCAGATCCAAAAACGCTGCAGCAAGCGGATTTAAAACACATCCAACACGTATCCAACACCCAGCTGCGTATTTGGATGAGTATTGGCTGCAGCAGGATCGCAACCTATAGTTTATTATAGGGCTCCTGCTGCGTCTTTTGGACCAAGAATTGACATGTCAATTCTTGGAACAGATCCGAAGGACGCATCAGGAAGACTCAGTGAGACACACATCGGCAATCACTCGTGTGAACGCCAATGTGTGTTTCTAGTAAAAAGCAATGTAAAATGACACTGCTATTTATTAGATACATGTTTGGGTCCATTTGGGGTCCAACAGACTGATCCAAACACGTATTGAAAAGTGTATGTTACTCAGAGTAAAACACACCTTTGTGAACAGACCCTAAGGCTAGGTTCACACGGTGTATTTGCAGGGCGTAATTACGCACCTCGCCGGCCCATAGACCTGCATTACCAGCGGCGCGTATACGCCGCTAGTAATTCACAATTATCTCCCCGCCCGGCGGATTCGCAGAGCAGGGAGAGGAGACGTAATGTGACAACTATCTAAATACTGTCCAATACTAGACAAAGTACACCAGAAAAAACACTGACAAACGTACAAAATTAGATATAGAAAAAAAGGGGATAGTCTTAAAAATTAACTTTTAATAATACTAGTTAAAATGATAACCACAAGTAATAAAACTCTCCGTGAATACAGAAAGACGATGATCTAATCAAAATAATATGGGACCTAAACAAAAATGCACCATGGAAGACCCTGTAAGGCCCTTCCAGTGCTAGTCCCTAGCCTATCCAAAGTCAGGAGTATTGCCCCAATAAGGGCGTTCCTGTCTGGAACCTAATCTGTGAAGTCCCTAGGAAAACCCTATAGTCCCGTCCCTACATGTTTCGACCGGCCCCTCTGATGTTAAACCGGTCTCCTCAGGGGACAAAAAATTAGGGAAACAACGCTCAAGGTCTGAGAACCAGGGTAGAAACCTGAAATACACATAAATTATGCGATAGACAATAAATCACATTCATGTGCTGACACAAAATATGTCTTTCAAATGACAATTCTCTAGGGTACTGCCCAGATGGTAATGTAAGATAGTACCCAAGATAAGTTGATAATATCTGCAGCACAATACCTTAATAATAATAGCAGATTGCTGCTACAATCGACCTAGATATGTACCTTACCTCCCAGAAGACAATCAGAGGGTGGCATAGAGTACAAGATGCAAGGCGGTCCATTCTATATGAAAGATAGACAGATCAAAAAGCCGAAACGACACCTGTGGGAACTTATGAGAGAAGTCACACTATGTGTGATTATACTTACCACCTAGCTAATTCCCGTAGCGTCTCCCGAGCCCGAGTGCGGGACTCACAGCATCTGCTGTAGCACAGAGAGAGAGACGCCCGGGACTCGTGAAGTCCGGTTTTTAAGCGCGCTCGTTCGCGCCAACCTGACGTCATCAAGGCGAGTCCCAGGCTCTGAGTATAGAGCAGAACAGCGTCCTTGGTAACCGCGCATGCGCGGTTAACGAATGCCCGTGCTGCTATGCAGGATACCCGTTCTGTCCAAAGAAGCAGGAGAATCCTTACTCCTACAACTTAACTTACAAAACGGCATTCTAATGGCAAAAAAGGGTATGCGTTTTAGCCTAATGTTTTCCCCTTATTCAGGACAAGATAATCTAATATGTGAACTGTTATTATAATGATGGATCACTAGATGTTAAAATTGGAGGTATAGTTATGAAATATGCCCTAAATATAGGAGCTGAAATCAAGAATCTCATTCAACCCCAGGGGCACCTTGGTTTTTAAAGTAAAAGTCCAGAAACACTCCCTTTGAAGGAGAATTTTGTCCCTGTCTCCACATCTGTTTGTTTGCATCACACAATCTATACCCATCCATTTTAAACAAGAGGGATCCCCCCCATGCTGTAGATGGATGTGTCGCGACACGGATGTGTCACGTTTGTGTCGAAAATCACCAAGATGTTCTCCAACTATTCTTCGCAATTCTCTCGTTGTTTTACCGACGTAGAGAATCCCACAACAACAGATGATCATGTATACCACATGCGGGGAGCGACAATTGATAAAGTGTCTTACTTGGAAACTCCTGGTTCCAGTAGAATCTTGGAACGTAACGCTTTTTTTTGATGTAAGTACGAAAGGTACAGTTACCACAGCTGAAGCAACCGTTTGGTCTCTTAAGCCAGCAATCTCTTGAAGGTGATTTGTAATGACTTTCCACCAAAAAATCTTCTAGGTTACGACCTCGTCGATATGAATTTGGGCAGTTATCAATAACGTACATAAATCTGGGTCCATCTTCAAGTGTGCCAGGGTTTGGGAGGAAAAAAAAACCCCCCCCCCCCCCCAAAAAAAATTAGTTGCTGCATTGTCTGGTTTTCAAAAAATGGGCCCTTGTTTCAAACTTGTCAAGTGTTTCCCTTTCGAGCAACAGTTGAGTTTATCCTGTGCCGGCATGTCTATAACCCTGTTTTAATACAAAATCGGGTATCCTTTACCCAGAACGTTGGCGAAGTACAACCCCCTCCTTTAAAATTATCAGGGGAAAGAGCAATCTCTCCTTAAACGGGATTTGGCCCCGCGGTACCCCTGTTAAGCGGCAGGGGGTGACAAATGCCCCACTGAAGCAAGGAAATTGGTGGCAGTGGGCTTCGAAAAATTGTGGTGGATAATTCGCCCAACCTTTTTTTTATATGCGAATGCCCAAAAAAAGACGTAACCATGGTTCTCTATGAGAACGGGGTTCCGTAATGCTGGGCGTTTTCCAGCCGTAATTTGCACACCCCCGGCGCGTAATTCGGAGATTGCCCAAATTTAAGCCGTGTAAAAGGCCCCTAAGAAGGGGGTAGGGTGCATCCACACGGCAGTGTGAAAATACTGTACGGATCCTAATGAAAGAATCCATTCAATATTTTGTCGTCTTTTACATGGTTTTTAGTGACGGTTCTGTCCGCAGTTTGCAGATTCCTGTCCCCCTCAACCATTGACATGCACATCTTCCGCCCGAAAATCGTGTTGAAGAATGAACATGTTCTAAGTTTTTCATTACGCCGGTGGTGTAAAAAACATTGGCAGAAACCCCATTCGTGTACACTATAAAGGGATTTTCTATTAAAGTTCGCAGATGGTTGAAGTTTTTTTGGGGAAAAAACCCTCCCGTTGGCAGGCCCTTGGGCTTTTCTAACTGCAAGGTTAAAAATGCGCCCAAAATCCGCAGCTTTTAAATTGCCAACTGTGGTTTTTGAAACTTTTCGCAAAAAAAACCGGGGGTAGTTTCGGTTTTTCTCTTCGTTGGGAACCAGTGGAAGATACAGCATGTTTTAAAAATCTGCCAAAAGCCCGTGGATTTCGAAACTATCAAAAAAAAAGCGGATTACGAAAGTGTAGACTTTTTTTATTGCTGTCTATACAGCACTGGGTACAGTCGGATTTTCAACGGATTCAAAATACTGAATCCATTAAATTCTGATGAGAATCTAGTGCTGTGTGGACATAGCTGTAGTGCTTACCCCTGAAGGTCAGCTAGATAGTTCACATTCAGTAACAACAAGCAGAGGTATTAAAAGACTGAGAAATTAAAACTTACAGTCTATTAGAAACAAAAACTATATAAATTGGATATTGTCCAAAGAATAAAGTTGTCTTGTCATTTATACAACCAAAAATGGCTTTAAAAACACAGGTGTAAAACTGCGGCCTCCAGCTTTTTTAAAAATACAATCCCATCATGCATTTGTATTATTTTTAAAAGGGGGCTAATAGTTTATTTCCCAACATTTCCCATTTCCCACCCCTACCCCAATAACCTTTTCAAAATTCTTTTTCCCCACCCCCCCCCCCCCCCCCCCAACCAAAAACGGGAAAAAAAAACCCCCCCCCAACTTTTCCCCCCCCTTTGTGAACCCTTTTTTAAATTGGGGCCTTTTTCTTTTAATTCAGACAGAATGATTTTTTGCCCCCTTCCCAATACAGGGGGGTGGTATAAGTGCTCCCTTTCCTTCCTCCATGGGAATTCCCATGGTCTGTGCTGCAATGTTTATCAACATATTATCACACAGGGTCAGAGGTCATACACATGGCTTATAGGGTTACCATCTGTCCTTGCAGGCAGTGGTGCTAGGACTAAATTTATGTAAATGAAGGGATGTGGCCGTAATTGTCTCTTTCCTTTTCTTTAACAGGGGCTGTGCCACCACCTCTAAGTGGTTTGTGTCCAGCAACAAAATCCCAGCTGTCTGATAAAGACAATAGTTTGCTCCTGATGGCCAGATTCCCCTATTGTCTGCGGCTCACAATGTATCCACCACCTCTCCACACTTAAGCTCAGAGTCGCCTTTTCATTATAATTTATTTTGCATTTTTTTAAAAAAAAAACAAAAAAACTTTTAACTTCTTTTTTAAAATCTATTTTTATGTATTGGAGATTTCAAACAGAAAGCCCAGCACCTGTAAATAGGAACCAACTGTCCCCAGTTCTGAAGAGTAAAATAGTGACTTGTTACAGGCCCGTCCATTTCTTATACAGCTACCTTGATTTGCTTTAAAGCCTCTATATAGTATTATTCTATAATTTAAACTGAAGTTACTGTGTATACTGTATCCTGTACTGATTCTGAGTTACATCCTGTATTATACTGCAGAGCTGACCACTGTTGCTGGTGGTCAGTGTAATCATTCATTATTTCCGTATGATCCTGAGTTCTCCTGTTTATATCCATGTGCACTCATATTTGCTGGGGGAGTCCCTGTGTACATACATTACATTACTTTCCCGTATGTTCGGTTACATCCCGTATTACACTCGAGCTGCATCACTATTCTTTTTGATGGGTCCCCATTCCATAAAAACATTTTTATCCAGTACTGATCCTGAGTTACAGCTTTTATATTAAGCTGTCCTTTCGTGGTGGGTTCCCTTTTACATACATTCATTACTTTTCTGTAAAGATCGCATTAACGCCTTAAAATAAGGGCTGCCTCAAGGGGGTGCACTAAATTTTCTGTTGGGGGAGTGATACAGTATGGATGTTCAGCAGCTTTTCAGTTTATACTTTGCTCTTTTCTTTGGAATATTTTGATCTTCTTCAGTTTTATCACTATGGGTTAACTTTCCCTAAAGATTCGTAGACCTTCTGTCTCCATTTACACTGTGTTCCATTCACCTGGCGTTAAACATAAAGCTGACAGAGCTTGAAATGGTGATTACTGGCTCCTGTGAGGAATGTACACATCTGTCAGAGGAGTGTGACGCTCCCAGGACGGTGCCTGAATTGTGTTATTCCACTGCTGCCTGTGTATTCTTCATGTAACTCCGTATCTGCTTGACCTCCCCTCGTGTAAAAATGTATGTATTTGTGTGGGAATAGTCCAAAAACACAGAGGAGATGGGTCTGTAATGTCATTGATCAGGTTATAAGAACCCAATGACAGGAAGTAAATTCTACATGAAGTAACTTGATAATTCATTATGGTAGACAGAGATTAATCTCCTATTTGAATATCGGGGTACGGAAAGTATTTAGACCCCTTTACATTTTTCACTCTTTGTTTCATTGCAGCCATTTGGTAATTGGTTTGCTCACTAATGTACACTCTGTACACCCCCCCTCTCCCATCTTGAAAGAAAAAAACCCAGAAAAGTAGATATTTTTGCTAATTTATTAAACAAGAAAAACTAAAATATCACATGGTCATAAGTATTCAGACCCTTTGCTCAATATTGAGTAGAAGCACCTTTTGAGCTCGTACAGCCATGAGTCTTCTTGGGAATGATACAACAAGTTTTTTTTACACCTGGATTTGGGGATTCTCTGCCATTGTTCCTTGCAGATCCTCTCCAGTTCCCTCAGGTTGGATGGTGAACGTTGGTGGATGCCATTTTCAAGTCTCTCCAGAGCTGATCAATTGGGTTTAGGTCAGGTCTCTGGGTGGGCCAGTCAATAATGGTCATAGAGTTGTTCTGAAGCCACTGCTTTGTTATTTTAGCTGTGTGCTTAGGGTCATTGTCTTGTTGGAAGAAGAGCCTTTGGCCCAGTCTCAGGCCCAGAGCGTCTGGAAGAGGTTTTCATCCAGGATATCTCTGTACTTGGCCGCATTCATCTTTCCTTCAATTTCAACCAGTCGTCCTGTCCCTGCTACTGAAAAACAGCCCCATAGCATGATGCCGCCACCACCATGTTTCACTGTTGGGATTGTATTGGGCAGGTGATGAGCAGGGTCTGGTTTTCTCCACCGCTTACACTTAACACCAAAAAGTTCAATCTTCGTCTCATCAGACCACGGAATATTATTTCTCATAGTCTGGGATCCTTCATGTGTTTTTTGCAAACTGTATGCGGCTTTCATATGGCTTGCAATGAGGAGAGGCTTCCGTTGGCCACACTCTGCCATAAAGCCCCGACTGGTGGAGGGCTGCAGTGATAGTTGACTTTGTGGAACTTTCTCCCATCTCCCTATTGCATCTCTGGAGCTCAGCCACAGTGATCTTGGTTCTTCTTTACCTCCCTCACCAAGGCTCTTCTCCCACGGTTGCTTATTTTGGCTGGACGGCCGGGTCGAGAAAGAGTTGTGTTCGTCCCAAACTTCTTCCGTTTAAGGATTATGGAGGCCACTGTGCACTTAGGAACCTTGAGTGCTGCAGAAATTCTTTTGTAACCTTGGCCAGATCTGTGCCTTGCCACAATTCTGTCTCTGAGCTCCTTGGGCCCGTTGCTTCTCATGTGCTCTGACATTTCACTGTGGCTGTGAGGTCTTATATAGACAGGTGTGTGCCTTTACTAATCAAGTTCGATTTAGTATAATTAAAACAAACTGGACTCCAATGAAGGAGTAGAACCATCTCAAGGAGGATCAGAAGGAATGGACAGCAGGTGAGTTAAATATGAGTGTCAAAACAAAGGGTCTGAATACTTAAAACCATGTGGTATTTCAGTTTTTCTTGTTTAATAAATTTGCAAAAATATCTACATTTCTGTAGTGCAATCTGTATGTGCAGATTGGACTGTTGACATAACATAAACATGAATCCACAAGTACCACAAAAATATTCTACAAATATAGCAAGGAGTGCTACCAAAGCCTGTAATGACAATCATAAAGATCAACAAAAGGAAAAAACATGCTATAGAGAATAGTGCTTACATGTACTATAGATGTGGCAGTCCAGGCACTACTGTAATCTCAGCAATAGGTCACCATGGAGCCTCTGAAGGGATTGTCCAATTTTATGTAAGGTAAAAGCTATCAGGACAGGAGAAAGATTTGTGCTGCTCTGCTGCTGATGCATTACCTTACATGGGATTGTCACAGCATTTTTTACGCCACATCTTGAACTGCGGCATATATTTGTACTGAGAAAATAACATATGTTCCTGTCACTAATTTTACACATATTCCACATAGATACCGTCCATCATGGAGCAAGTATACCATACGTATTACTGTTACTAAAACAATTCAACAATACCAAGACCCAGTAATACTACTACCTAAGGACCAAATAAGGATATGTTCACATGGCGTTTTGGGTCCGTGTGAACATACGCTTATGGATGCGTCTTTGGGTCCTTCTGACAATGAGCAGTGTGTTTTACATTGCGAGCAATGTAAAACACATATCGGTGTTCACATGAGTGATCGCCAATGTATGTTTACATTGCGTCTGTCGGATCGTGTCGGGCATGTCAATTCTTGGTCCGAAAGACGGACCAGGAGCCCTATTATAAATTATAGGGTGTGACACTGCGGCATCCAACACAGATCCAAACACACAGCTGCGTGTTGGATCCGTATTGGATCCGATCGACGCTACATTTTTGGATACGATTTTCGGATCCAACACGGACTCGAAATTATATCCAAAAACGCCCTGTGAACATACCCTAATGCTGCAAGACTATGACCAAATGCGACCACCGCATGTGACCACCAGTTCTACACAGGTTCTGCAGTCAGGTCTTGTTCTTTTTGATTTTTATTTGCGATAGAGTGTTCTTGTCCCGATTACATCAGAAAGCAGTCTCCCTGTTTTGAATATATATTGCCTCCTCTTGTCTTCCTGATGAACCTGTTATCTTGTAGGGGACACATGTTGAAGAGTGGAGAGTGATTTTGAGGATTTGTTATTTGGAGACTATCAGTGTTTACCATTGCTTCGTTCCATTTAGGGACATTGTAGGGATTTATTTAAAGATTTGTTCAAGAGTGGGGTCGCCCTTTTCAGAGCGGTTACCACACATCATTAGGGTTTTCTCTTTTTAGGGTGTATTTAGGGTGAGATTTCTTATTTAGGGTTATTAACAGTTATTATTTTTCTTGAGATGCTCCTTTTGAGACTGATGATTTTTTTTAGAGCAATTCAATACTATATTCTCTGTGGGTTTTGTTCAATGCAAAATAGTGATACTGTGATTTGTGCTGAGATAATACTGTCAGCGGGGTTATTGTCAGCTTTGGAGGGACAAAAAACACAACTGGCTGACACCAAACCGCACTATTAATGTAGAGGCATCTATCAGACACCTCCGTTACTGACACTGGAATAAAATGTTAAAAAAAAAACAAAAAAAAAACATTTAATTTAGATAAACACTTCCAGACAGATCCAATGCTTGTCTGAAGTAGTCCAAAAGGGAAAACTGTAAAAAAAAAAACACAGAAACATTACACACACATACTGTATATAGGCTGAATAAGCTATCCATTGCCCAGGAAAGCATGGTGATGCCCCATCCCAGACAGCAACCCACATTCCTAGGAAAGCTGAGTGCCTTCTGTGGAGAGTCACCCAGGATGTGCATACAGTTGAGAAGACTCCAGCGCTCCTGGCCCATGGAAGTAGAATGGAAGCCAGCAATGCACCAACAATCTGCTCTGCACAAGCCCCAGATACAGTAGAATTGTCTAGCGATGTCCCTGGTGCTCACACTTTGTTAATGGGGTTGTTCCATCTCGGAGGTTTAGGCATGAGGCCCGCTCATACCTATAATCAAAACTAAAAAAAATAGAAATGAATGAGAAGAACTGAGCAAGCACGGCTATCTCTCCATTTTATGAGGCTTGTAGCGAACTATGACCTTGCGAGATGGTCGAACCTTTAACTAGGACATACACAATAGGAGGGCTGCTGGTGCACAGCTCAATGTATCCAGATAGATGCATTTTCCTTATATATGTTAAAATAGTGTCCTTTGAGGTGGGTAAGCATTGTTATTCCTTTTTTAATTCTATGTAATATCATTGTAGAATACACTACTTCATGCAGTGGCATGTAGTAAAAATATATATGTAGTGGATGGAATCCAGTGAGTGACATATGGAAATATACAGACATACACTGTAGCTTTCTATGGGAGGTATACATTAGGTAATTGTCTTAATGCATACCTCTGATGGTTGACTCAAACCTGGTGTGAACACAGCCTTACAAAACTGCAATACTTTTCATTAGGTAAATGCCACACTACTGCAGCTCTCCCTCATTCAAGTCTATGGGAGTTTTGAATATATCGAAGCCCACTTTTTACTATATTTGTAATTCCCATGGAAACGGCCATCAACCTGTTCTCTGAAGCCGGCTCAGTGAATTATGAACTGGCCTCGGAGGGGACTTTACCAGATGGCAGAACCCCCTTAAAGGGGTTTTGCCACGAAGTAAAATTGATGTGAGAAGCTTGCAAATGAAATAACAAACATTTTCACCATTCATTATTATTAAAAATTCTGCACCCTTTTTGTTTTAGCTGCTCCCTTAGTGATCCACTGTTTACAGCTTGTCTCCAGGGGATACGACCAGGGCAGTGAGCTTCTCAGTCCTGGTCGCACATGCTGAGGCATCACCTCTCCTCTCAGGCAGCTACTGAGTGTTCAAACCCCAGGTGCTGTCATTCTACTCCTGTCCTATGTACACCTTATTAATTAGTCAAACAGTGCAAATAAATTAAAAGAGACCTCAATGAGGTATGTGCATTGATAAAGAGAAATAAAATCCACAGGTTTGGTTCCTGCAGGGATTTGAATTTAGGACACTTGTGCCTGGAGGCAAAAACTTTACCTATTAGCTACTCACAATGCTTTACATAAACAGACCTTTCTTTGACTACAGAGAGGAAAAGCAGGGTGATGTCATCCTGCTGGGTCATATGATATGTAATTCAAAGAAATTACACACGCCTCCTTCTGAGCACACAGAGCTGAAGAGCTGGATGCAGGAGGTATGACATGAGATTGTGGCAAAACCCCTTTAAAGGGGTATGCCTAACCATGGATATGTCGTTAATATCTACATGCGCTGCATTAACCTCTATGGGAGTTCTGAGAACAGGTGGGCACACAAGCTTCAAGAGGTGGGACATGGGTTTGGAGCCCCATGCTCTGGAGGTTGTTGTGGGTCTCACATTTATCAGTCACTTATGGCTTATATTGTGCAAATGAATATAAAAACATAGCCTCCTATACAATCCCATAAACAGGCCATTCCAGATGTGGACCATCGATGGAGAAGTGACTATACAGAGGTGGAATGAATGTTACGCGTTGCGAGATGCATGGCATGGTACGTGTAAGAAACATACCAAAACCAACGTTGCATATTTCCTTAGACAACAATGGGACACTACTGGTGCATTTTTTTTGTGTGAAAAGCGCGGGTAAAATGTGTATTTAATGCATCAAAATAAACATGATAAAAAAATATGTGAACGCAGCCTCCCAAGGTTGTATGGAAAAATGGCACTGCAGTTTTCGAGACAGTTTTTTGAGCCAAAGCCAAAAGTGGATCCAGCAGGAAGGAGAACTATAAGTCCTTCTTTTATATATTCATTTCAAATTCAGTTCTGGCTTTGGCTCAAAAAAACTGAATGAACTGCAGTGATTATCTTAAAAATGCTGTGTGTGAAACCACCCTCACGGTCAATTACAGCTGGGTTTATGTGAAGTTTTGTGCACTTGTATTTTGATGGGTAATATGCATGTTTTACACATCAAATTATGCATATGACAGTGTCTTATTGCTGGTTATTAAAATACACATCATTGGGCATCATAGTTCCATATTAATGTGCTAAAAAAGCTAGTGCACGTCAAATATTTGCACATTTTCCATGCATATTCAGTGCAGCAAATGCATTGGGGGCTAGGATGCAGATAATCAAATGGGGCTTATGCATATCCTAAAATACAACTAAAATCCACTGTATTTCTGCCACATATTACACAGCACATTTTTGTATAGAGAAATATTGTGTGTGAATCTAGATTACGGATGAGCACTCATGGCCAGACCCTTCCTTCTGACAGTTCGTACGTTATGTGTATGGGAGAGGTGGGGTCCAGCAGCTACCCACTTATCGGAATTTTCAGAGCCTACTTCAGACTCACACTTTCTGGTTAGACTGTAGGTTGTTCTACAGCAGTGATTGACATCCTAGCTGATCCTGTTACAGAGATATGACTGCAGGAAGTTTGTCAATAACCGAGATAAACAAGCTTCTGTTTTACTGATAACTCTCAGCATTGAGCGGCATCACCAAAGTCGGACAAAACAGCTGGAGCAATGAGAGCAAAGAGAGGTGGTCAGTAACCTAGAGAAACTTGTATACACAAGCAGGAGATAGAATCTCCTCTATCTCCTAAACAAAGCAAAACTAGAACAGCAATGTATTTGGTAATAGTCTGTATTTGTCTTTTCCTATATATTAAAAGCTAATTTTTGTGGTGAGAAAACCTCCATAAGGAACTGTCTACCTGAGTATGGTTATGTTCGTTAAGTATCTCCACATTGTATTTTGTAGGGACAGAGTGCTCAGCTTTGATTGTCAGGAGCAGGCTGACGTCTCCTGAGCAATTACATGATGACAGAGCTGGGTAAATAGAACATCTGTGTATCCCATCAGGTCGGAGCAGGTGATGTAGCAGATGGTGTGTGTATATATATATATATATACATATATATATATATATACTCGTGTGTATGTATACCATATATATACACTCACCGGCCACTTTATTAGGTACACCATGCTAGTAACGGGTTGGACCCCCTTTTGCCTTCAGAACTGCCTCAATTCTTCGTGGCATAGATTCCACAAGGTGTTGCAACGATGCTCAATTGGTACCAAGGGGCCCAAAGAGTGCCAAGAAAATATTCCCCACACCATGACACCACCACCACCAGCCTGAACCGTTGATACAAGGCAGGATGGATCCATGCTTTCATGTTGTTGACGCCAAATTCTGACCCTACCATCCGAATGTCGCAGCAGAAATCGAGACTCATCAGACCAGGCAACGTTTTTCCAATCTTCTACTATCCAATTTCGATGAGCTTGGGCAAATTGGAGCCTCAGTTTCCTGTTCTTAGCTGAAAGGAGTGGCACCCGGTGTGGTCTTCTGCTGCTGTAGCCCATCTGCCTCAAAGTTCGCCGTACTGTGCGTTCAGAGATGCTCTTCTGCCTACCTTGGTTGTAACGGGTGGCTATTTGAGTCACTGTTGCCTTTCTATCAGCTCGAACCAGTCTGCCCATTCTCCTTTGACTTCTGGCATCAACAAGGCATTTCCGCCCACAGGACTGCCGCTCACTGGATGTTTTTTTCTTTTTCGGACCATTCTCTGTAAACCCTAGAGATGGTTGTGCGTGAAAATCCCAGGAGATCAGAAGTTTCTGAAATACTCAGACCAGCCCTTCTTGCACCAACAACCATGCCACGTTCAAAGGCACTCAAATCACCTTTCTTCCCCATACTGATGCTCGGTTTGAACTGCAGGAGATTGTCTTGACCATGTCTACATGCCTAAATGCACTGAGTTGCCGCCATGTGATTGGCTGATTAGAAATTAAGTGTTAACGAGCAGTTGGACAGGTGTACCTAATAAAGTGGCCGGTGAGTGTATATTCGTGGTCTCAATAAATAACATCTCTATATAACAGAGCCACATGTTATTGTCCAGAATCTCTTTACCCTCAGTATCAGGGTCTCATCTAACCCTATTTACAGTGGGGGGAAAAAGTATTTAGTCAGCCACCAATTGTACACGTTCCCACTTAAAATGATGAGAGAGGCCTGTAATTGACATCATAGGTAGATCTCAACTATGAGAGACAAAATGAGAAAACAAATCCAGAAAATCAAATTGTCTGATGTGGAAAGAATTTATTTGAAAATTGTGGTGGAAAATAAGTATTTGGTCAATAACAAAAGTTCATCTCAGTACTTTGTGATATATCCTTTGTTGGCAATGACAGAGGTCAGACATTTTCTGTAAGTCTTCACAAGGTTGGCATGTTGGTCCAGTCCTCCATGCAGATCTCCTCTAGAGCAGTGATGTTTTGGGGCTGTCGCTGGGCAACTCCTTCCAAAGGTTTTCTATGGGATTGAGATCTTGAGACTGCCTAGACCACTCCAGGATCTTGAAATGCTTCTCCTTTGTTGCCCTGACGGTGTGCTTAGGATCACTGTCATGCTGAAAGACCCAACCATGTTTCATCTTCAATGCCCTTGCTGATGGAAGGAGGTTTGCACTCAAAATCTCACGATGCATGACCCTATTTATTCTTACAAAGATCAGTCGTTCTGGTCCCTTTGCAGAGAAATAACCCCATTGCATGATGTTGCCGCCCCCATGCTTCACAGTAGGTGTGGTGTTCTTTGGATGCAATTCAGCATTCTCTCTCCTCCAAACATGACGAGTTGTGTTTCTACCAAACAGTTCTACTTTGGTTTCATCTGACCATATGACATTCTCCCAATACTCTTCTGGATCATCCAAATGCTCTCTAGCAAACTTCAGACAGGCCCTTGTACTGGCTTAAGCAGGGGGACACGTCTGGCACTGGCGGCGTAGTGTGTTACTGATGGTAGCCTTTGTTACGTTGGTCCCAGCTCTCTGCAGGTCATTCACTAGGTCCCCCGTGTGGTTCTGGGATTTTTGCTCACCGTTCTTGTGATCATTTTGACCCCACGGGGTGAGATCTTGCGTGGAGCCCCAGATCGAGGGAGATTATCAGTGGTCTTGTATGTCTTCCATTTTCTAATTATTGCTCCCACAGTTGATTTCTTCACACCAAGCTGCTTGCCTATTGCAGATTCAGTCTTCCCAGCCTGGTGCAGGGCTACAATTTTGTTTCTGGTGTCCTTCGACAGCTCTTTGGTCTTCACCACAGTGGAGTTCGGAGTGTGACTGTATGAGGTTGCGGATAGGTGTCTTTTATACTGATAAGTTCAAACAGATGACATTACTACAGGTAATGAGTGGAGGACAGAGGAGCCTCTTAAAGAAGAAGTTACAGGTCTGTGAGAGCCAGAAATCTTGCTTGTTTGTAGGTGATCAAATATTTATTTTCCACCATAATTTGCAAATCATACAATGTGATTTCGGGGATTTGTTTTCTCATTTTGTCTCTCATAGTTGAGATCTACCTATGATGTCAATTACCGGCCTCTCTCATCTTTTTAAGTGGTAGAACTTGCACAATTGGTGGCTGACTAAATTCTTTTTTCCCCCACTGTAATTTTGACAATTGACAATTCTGTATCATCTTTTCCTGTAAGTCTGTGTTGTGCTGTCTCTGATATTATTGCTAGAAATTTAAGAATAAATTGGCAACTGGCTGTTACCATTCCCTTCTTGTCAAAAGGGTGTGTCCCTGGACAGTTAATCACAATCAACACTGATTGGATGATGTCAGAATATGCATGATTCCCCCCCAATTGGCAATACCCAGTCAACAATTTAGTATTTAACTTCTAGGAGGAGTAACAGAAGGAGCACACAAAAGGAAAGATGCTCCAGAATTTTTATTCATGGGGAACACAAATATTTGCTAAAACAGCCATGTCAGGAGAGGCTACTGGTCTTCTTTAAACTCTTGTTTGAGAGTCCCATCCAGTTTTATGACTACAAGACACTCACTAACTACATATGTCATTGAACGATCCCAGAAGCAGGACCTCTGACCACCCTCCTTGTGTCAGGAGGACTTGTAGTAGTACAAGGGTTCTCAAAATGAGATATTTTAGTTGGGAATCCTTGAAATCTTGCCCCTAAACTCTAAGCTATAGGGTTAAACCTGATTTTGAATATTTTTCCCCTTTAACATGTAGTAAGTTCCGGGGATCACTGCTGGGTTTTGGTCTAGATAGGTAGAAAAGTCACCGTCCTGTGCCAGAGACTCTGCGGCCGCATATGTCCCGTCTATGGCTGAATACACAGACTACAGAAGCAGGAAGGAGTCACATTCACACACAACTGAAGAGAGACGTGTGACCTTGAGTCTATGACAAGTCTGTGATCATATTCCATATGCGGTATGCGAAAGACTCAGTTTCCTCATCTAGTCTACATAGAATGCTGCTGAGCTGCGTATCTAAGCCTTTCATATGTGAAATCGCCTGGTTAGCTGTGTATCTAAGACTATCATGTATGATACTGCCTGCTGACCTGATGTATATAAACCCTTCATGTATGATACTGTCTGCTGACCTGTTTATCTAAGGGCGCATCCCCTCGGCAGTGGACAAATAACCGGCCGGTATTTGTCCAGTTTTGCGGCCGTCCCCTCAGCCGCGGGGGGACAGACAGCTTTTCTCCGCGATGAGCGGAGAACAGCCCTCCCCCTCCCATTGAATTGTTCATATTCGGAAGAATGAACATGTTCAATGTTTTGCTGCCGGACCGGCGGCGGCAAAACCGTCGGGCGTAAAACCCGTGCAGTGGGGACTGCTGCACGGGTTTTCCATAGAGCACCATTGTGCTCATTTTCGGCCGGTTTTTCAGACGGTCTGAGAAACCGCAAACCGGCTGAAAAACCGGCCGAAAACCCTTGCCGTGGGGACATGCCCTAAGACTTTCATGTATGATACTGTGTACTGAGCTGTTTATCTAAGACTCATGTGGGAAACTGCCTACTGAGCTGATGTATCTAAGACTTTCATGTATGATACTGTGTACTGAGCTGTTTATCTAAGACTTATGTGGGAAACTGGGGACTGAGCCGATGTATCTAAGATTTTCATGTATGATACTGTGTACTGAGCCATGCATCTAAACCCTTCATGTGTGAAACTGCCTGCTGAGCTGATGTATCTAAACCCTTCATGTATGATATCTGTCTGCTGAGCTGTGTATCTAAGACTACCATGTGTGATACTGTCTGTTAAGCTGTGTATCTAACCTTTCTTGTGTAATATTCCCTTCTGAGCCAATGCAGCTAAGCCTATTGCTTAGCAATGTACCTAAGGCCTCGTTCACATCTGCATCAGAGGTTCTGTTGGGAGTCACAATCAAAAAATGAATTTTTTTACCGTTACTCCGCGATGGAATCCTAATGGACCTCTTTGTAGTCAGTGGGTTCGTTTTGGTTCTGGTCATGTCCATGGCTAAATGGGTCCGGTTACACCTCTGCAATGGAACCCCAGACACAGATATGAACCTGGCCTAAATCTTTTACGGGATACTTTCTGCTGGGATGCATCTAAGCTTGTCATGCGATTCTGTTGACTGAACATTTATCTAAACCTGTCATGTGTAATACTACTGTATCTAAGTCTTTCCTGTGTGGTACTGTCAGCTGAAATAGTGTATATCATGCTATTTTGTGTGATAGTGTACTACTGACCCTGTGTATCTAAGGCTGGGTACACACCAAGTTAATGTTGTATGTTCAGCGTATATGCCGAAAGGCTCCTGATGTCTTCGCTAAACTTATCCATGGGATTAATTGGCCTGACAGAGGCCACAAGTGTGATTTTTTGGCCTCTGTTTAGCAGGTATATGTCTGTATACAGAAAGAAATCGTAGAGAATAGTGCAGGAGCCTACGTTATTCTATACAACACCATTCAGAAAAAAGTATACATTAAACATACATTTCTTTACAAGGGGGGTGACGGATGGCAAGTACAGGTATCTGTTGATTGTTTACGGCCTGGCTTGTATGCTAAATGGAAGCCAGAAACATGGTGTTTACTTAGTAATATGTGGTACTATCTGTGGAACTGCTGTATCTAAGTCTTTTACATGTGGTACTGTCAGCTGAGCTGCTATGTGTAATCCTATGTTGTGTGATAGTTTGCCTGTGTATCTAAGCCTATCAAATGGGATACTGTCTGTTTAATTGCTGTATCTACAGTCATGACCAAAAGTTTTGAGAATAACACAAATATTATATTTTCACATGATCTGTTGTCCTCTGGTTTTTATGTGTGTTTGTCAGATGTTTTTATCACATACAGAAATACAAGTGCAATCATATTATGATTAACAAAAGCTTTTATTGACAGTTAGAATGAGTTAATGCAGCAAGTCAATATTTGCAGTGTTGACCCTTCTTCTTCAGGACCTCTGCAATTCTCCCTGGCATGCTCTCAATCAACTTCTGGACCAAATCCTGACTGATAGCAGTCCATTCTTGCACAATCAATGCTTGCATTTTGTCACAATTTGTTGGTTTTTGTTTGTCCACCCGTCTCTTGATGATTGACCACAAGTTCTCAATGGGATTAAGATCTGGGGAGTTTCCAGGCCATGGACCCAAAATCTCTATGTTTTGTTCCCTGAGCCATTTTGTTATCACCTTTGCTTTATGGCAAGGTGCTCCATCATGCTGGAAAAGGCATTGTTGATCACCAAACTGCTCTTGGACGGTTGGGAGAAGTTGCTCTTGGAGGACATTCTGGTACCATTCTTTATTCATGGATGGGTTTTTAGGCAAGACTGTTAGAGAGCCGATTCCCTTGGCTGAGAAGCAACCCCACACATGAATGGTTTCTGGATGCTTTACAGTTGGCATGAGACAAGACTGGTGGTATCGCTCACCATGTCTTCTCCGAACAAGCTGTTTTCCAGATGTTCCAAACATTCGGAAAGGGGATTCATCAGAGAAAATGACTTTACCCCAGTCCTCAGCAGTCCACTCCCTGTACCTTTGGCAGAATATCAGTCTGTCCCTGATGTTTTTTCTGGAGATAAGTGGCTTCTTTGCTGCCCTCCTTGACACCTGGCCTTGCTCCATGAGTCCGCCTCACAGTGCGCGCAGATGCACTCACACCTGCCTGCTGCCATTCCTGAGCAAGCTCTGCACTGCTGGTAGCCCGATTCCGAAGCTGAAACACTTTTACGGTCCTGGCGCTTGCTGGTCTTTCTTGGGCGCCCTGGAGCCTTTTTGGCAACAATGGAACCTCTCTCCTTGAATTCCTTGATGATGTGATAGATTGTTGACTGAGGTGCAATCTTTCTAGCTGTGATACTCTTCCCAGTTAGGCCAGTTTTGTGCAGTGCAATGATGACTGCACGTGTTTCTTTAGAGATAACTATTGTTAACAGAAGAGAAACAATGATGCCAAGCACCAGCCTCCTTTTAAAGTGTCCAGTGGTGTGATTCTTACTTAATCATGACAGATTGATCTCCAGCCCTGTCCTCATCAACACCCACACCTGTGTTAATGGAGCAATCACTGAAACGATGTTAGCTGGTCCTTTTAAGGCAGGCCTGCAATGAAGTTGAAATGTGTTTTGGGGGAAAAAGTTTATTTTCTAGGCAACTATTGACTTTGCAATTAATTGCTGTTAAGCTGATCACTCTTTATAACATTCTGGAGTATATGCAAATTGCCATTATAAAACCTGATGCAGTAGACTTTGTAAAAATTAACATTTGTAATTCTCAAAACTTTTGGCCATGACTGTAAGCTTTTCATGTGTGATACTGTCTGCTAAATTGCTGTATCAAAGCCTATTATGTGTGATACTGTCTGCTGAATTGCTGTATCTAAGCTTGGCATGTGTAATACTCTGCTGAGATACAGTTTCTAAGCATATCATGTGTTACACTGCTGAGCTGCTGTATCTAAGCCTATCATTTGTGATACTGTCTACTGAGCAGTTGCATTAAGCCTATCGTGTGATACCGTCTTAGTGATCCACACAGTACTACAATCCATCATTATCCAGTGCTTTTTCTATCTTCCACATAATTGGAGAATCAGAAGCAGATAATCGCCTTGCACTTGGCTACAGACATAGTGAAGAGCCCGGGAGAGCTGCAGCAGGGAGAATCTGAGTAACCAGCCACCGATGAAATGAGGTTTAATATTTCATACCGCCTTCCTGCCAGGATGCACTTTGCTTTTAAAGCTGGCATGGTGTCCGGGCGCCCTCCCCCACTGCCCTCCTAGGAATATATTTTATTTAGAGACACTGGGATGTTGGCTGACAGGACGCCATTGTCTGAGCAGCCATTTATCATAATTAACATTTTACTTGGAGCTGGAGGTGTAAGAACAAGGGACCAAATGACCCAAATGTTACAGATGGCAGCTCTCCTCAAGGTTGGTTAACTTGATGGTTCTAGGCTATAAAGTCTCTGCTACGCTGCAGTACAAAACTAGGAGATAATATGGAGGTGGGCGGGTGGGTTAGATTTGTTAAGGGAGGTCATCTGGTCCCATGTAAAAAAGGTCAATCATAGTATAATGAAAAGTTTTGGAACTTTCTAAGATACTTTGTCCTTTAATTCCTTACAATTTTCAAACTCTACATTTGCTATCAGTAAATAGGAACATTGTTGTTTTAAATTAAAAGAGTGAAAACCTGCACAGAGTTAGTACGTCTCTCAGGTGAGGGGCTGTTACTACTGTATTGGCTCCAGGATCGGGACGATGTGTATTAGATACAGCCAGCACCTACCTTCACTGTCCAGGACGAGAGATAACTTTGATCCTGGGTGTTTAACTACTTAGATGCTGCAGTCAATGTGACCTCCGCATCTAAGGGTATGTTCACACGGCATAATTGCGTACAGTACGCCCCGCAATTATTCGGGAGTCGCCCTGATCGGCAAGTACTCCCGCGACGCAGGGGGGCCGGCAGCCGGCCGGCCCCATAGACATGCATGTCACTTACGATCGTATTGTATGAGCGAGGAGAGGAGACGTAATCCATAGTTCTCTATGAGAAATATGGATTACTGTAATTATGGGGCGCATCTCGCTCATATTAGAAATACGCGGCGAAATGCGCCCCATAATAAGCCATCTGAACATACCCTTAGCAGTTATGCAGAAAGGGCTCAACCCCTCGCATCTTCTGATGCCGACTGGCAGTCATGCCAGAGCCTTATGATTACCCCCTGGCTGCCATCGTACTGCTTCTATTACACCCGCCTGAGGCCAGAGGCTGGGAATAATAAGAGAACTGTAATATCACAGTGTTCTGAAATACATTAGTACTGCAGAATAGTGTACTAGTATTTGTGCTCCCTAGTGGTCAAGTCCTCGAGGGGGACTAAAATTCTAAAAAAAAATAATAGATTAAATAAAAACACTATTCCCATTTTACAAATAAAAATATAAGCATAACTGGAAGCACTGCATCTGTAAAAGTCTGATCTATTAATATATAAGATGATATCTCCTGCATGAAGAATGCTAGAAAAAAAATACTCAGTGCTAGAACTGTGGGTTTTTTGTTTGTTTTGCCTCCACAAAAATTGTGATAAAAAAGTCACTGGTATCTGACAATGGTATCAATGAAAACTCCACATCTATGCAAGAAAACAAGCCCTCATGCAGGTTCATAGATGGGAAAACTAAAAAGAAGTTATTGATCTCAGAAAATTGTGCTGCAAAGAAAATTAAAGATATTTGAAAAAAATATAAAATCAATACCATACTAACCTGCAGAATAAATAACATTAATACCAAAAAAAGATGGTGGAATTGTGTATTTTCCCCCCACATTTTACCCAGCTGGGGAAGGCTCAGCAGAATGTGTCCAGTGTCAGGTCAGGACCAGGGACTTGAATTTTTTCTGTGGGGGAGGGTGGTGGTCCGCCATTTAGCCTATTTGCTTAGGGGGCCAACATGCATTGTCCTGGCTCTAGATTAGGCCTGGTTCACACCTACATTGTTATTTCTGTTTTCCTGTTCCATCACAGAAATAGAAAAAACTAATATAATGGCAGTGCTGGGTCTGTTACGGTATGTGCACACTGTGTATTTCGGCATGTATTTCAGCACGTGTTTACGTGCCAAAATACGCTTAAAACAATTCTCAATGCAAAATCATTGTTGTCATTCAGACGACAGTGATTTTTTCACGTGTATTTTTCATCGCTGAGAAATACAAATGTATACCGGGAAGAAATCTGCCCCAGGACATTGCAAGACATTTGCGCTCTGAAATGACGTGCTTGTAAGCGCGTAATTTCAAAGCACAAGCTAAAGTGTGTGCCGTAAATACAAGGTGTGAACTCCCCTTTACATGTAAGACACCAATGGCACCTGACAGACCCTATTGACTAAAATGGGGTCTGTCAAATTTTTGTCAAGGTGACTTCTTTCTTCCCTATTTTTCCATAAAAAAACTGCAACTGAGGCTACTAAAAGAAAAGCTGAAAAAGATGTTAACCATAATCCTCTGAAACAATCTGGACTCCAGACTGATGCATTTTATCTACACTAATACATTGGGGTAAAGGTGCCCATATACCTTCAATAGCTGTCAGGGGCATGACAACTTTTCCTCCTGATTCCTGCATACACATGCATGATCCACTTAGGTGAGCATCCATGTATTATTTATGAAGAGAGAAGAGAAAGCCGCCATCAGACACCTCTGCCGGGGCTTATCTCTGTGGGGAGCAGAAGGATTGGGTACTGAAATTTAACATGATTTGGAAGGTATCTGTACACATTAGACCAGCTCTGCACAATCCTGCCAGCTTACAAAGGAAGAGGGCTTGCACAAACACTGCCTTATTAAGAGGTTTTCCTGAACGGTCTGGAGGCATTCCCACTGAATTAGTGTCGTTTCCAAGTGGTTGAGAGTCATTTCCGGGTGGTCTGGAGACGTTCCTTAGCAGTCCAGGGGCATTTCTAGGAGGTTTTGTCCCCTAACTTCTGCCAAGTTGCACATGTCTCCATTAGACAGTCACCTGGTTCTGCCAACATTTTTCTAATGTGTATGGGGGTCTAATGTCTGCACGCATTTATTAACCCCTTAAGGACCCGGCGTTTTTTTTTGTTGTTGACACGTTCGTTTTTCCCTCCTCGCCTTCCCAGAGCCATAACTTTTTTATTTTTCCACCTACATAGACATATGAGGGCTTTTATTTTGCGGGACAAGATGTACTTTCTAATGGTGTTATTCACTGTACTATAGAATATACTGGGAAACTGCAAAAAAATTCCAAGTGGGACAAATTGTAAAAGCAAACGTATTTTCGCCATGTTTGCGGGTGTTTTGCTTTTACGGCGTTCAATCTTCGGTAAATATAATGTGTTATCTGTATTCTACAGGTTGATACGCATCCGGCAATACCAAACATGTAGGGTTTCCGTTATGTTTTGGTACCGTAAAAAAATTCCAAACATTTTCTATTTTTGAAATTTGCGCCGCGGCGCCATTTTGTGCGACCAATAACTTTTTTGTGCTAACACCTACGGACATCAGTGAGGGTGCATTGTTTTTCGGGCTGAAGTGTACTTTTTATCACTAGCAGTTTGGAATGCATGCGACTTTTTTGATCACTTTTATTCCAATTTTTAAGTAAAATGACCAAAAAAAATGCAATTTTGGCGCTTACATTTTTTTTTCTTCTACGGTGTTCAGCGTATGGGATAAATGATGTTATATTTTTATAGATCGTACTTTTTTTGACGCAGTGATACCAAATATGTGTAACTTTTTTATTATTACTTTATTGTTTTTATTTGTAAAATGGGGAAAGAGGGGTGATTTGAACTTTTAATACTTTTTTTTTGTACTTTAAGGGCTCGTTCACACGGCTGATTTGGGCACTGATTTCAGCCGTACTGCGCGTCGTATTTGCGCTGCAGTACGGCTGAAATCCGTCTCTGTCATTACGGTAATCCATAGTTCTCATAGAGAACTATTGATTCCGTCTCCTCTCCTCGCTCGGCGTATTCGCCAAGCAGGGAGAAAGTGACATGTCAATTATTTACGGCGTGTACGCGCCGTGAATAATGAGTGTCTATGGGGCCAGCGAGCTGCCGGCCCCACACCCCGCCCCCGCTGCACGGCAGGCGGCGTAATTGCGGGGCAAAATCCCTCCCCGCAATTACGTTGGCAATAAGCCGTGTGAACTAGCCCTAAAACTTTATTTCTTTTTTTTTTATTTAACATTTAGTCCCCCTATGGTGCTTGACCACTAGGGGGAGCGATTGTTAATACAGTCTAATGCATTGCATAGACAATGCATTTAGTTGTACACGGAGGGCGGTTTCCCCACTTCCTGCCCAGGGCCAGCAGTGGGGCAAATGAGGACATGGCAGCAGTGGTAGCCTTCACAAGGATTCCCGCTGCCATGTCCAGGCATCGGATCGCTGCAGCTATGCTGCGGAGATGCCGATCGCCCTGAAGAACGGTGCGCGGCACTGCTCTTCATTCATTTAGAGGGGTTAAACAGCGTGGGCGGGCGACGCTGCCCGCTCGCGCTGTACCGGTGTTAGCTGCGATCAGCCGCTAACACCCGGCGGCTGTGGGGGGGGGGGGTCGCGGAATGATCCCCTTGCAAAGCTCCTTAGGGACCCTGGGACTTACTCATACGTCCAGGGTCCTTAAAGAGCACCTATCACCTCCACACAAACATACAAAATATAATAGTAGATGAAATTATAAGACTTTTTTCCAATACATGTCATTAGCAATGCAGAGGGCTCATGTTATTATTAGAGGGAAACAAATCTTAGTTTCACTTTCTCAGCAGAGGTCTTTATGTAGCAGGATTCTCTCTGTTGAGCTATACCTCCTGTGCAGGGGGAGCTGAGGACATAGCTGCTACATACAGTACAACAGGCACAGCACACTGAGGACATAGTGTGACAGGGTTTATAGGCATTTACATTATACTCCTACTAGTGTTATTGTCACGGTCCGTGCCACGTTCCTGTCCTTACGCTGCGGCCTCTGCTGCGAACCGCAGTCGTACCTATGTTCCTATCGCAGATCTGTTTCCTGTTGCGTGTCGCTGTGAGCGCTCCTGTAGCCTCTGCTTTCTCACTGTGATTGCTGCTCTCCATCTTGGCTGCTGCCCTGATTCCCTGTCTCTATAGAGGGCGGCGGCCACATCTTCCCTTCCTTTATTCCACAGTGTGCAGCGGGGTTGGGCTTCCTCTGCCAATCCCTTCACCTGTGGGTTTATAAGCCTGCTTCTCCTCACACTCCTGCCTGATCCTTGTTGTGTATGTTGTGTTGTTTATGTTGTTCTTGGTGTTTGCCCTATTAACTGTTTTTCTTTTCTTTTATTTAACAGTCCGGTGTGCCTATGGGGGCATTGTTATCAGTCTTGCTTTGATGAAAATTTCCTTGCTCAAATGTGGCTCTCCCCGATTCCTGCCGCTGGCATGCCTTGGATTCATTGCCTGAGTTGTCAGCACTAAATGGTTCGGCTCTTATTCATTAGGGTTTACACGTCTGGCGAGCTTTAGCCCGCTCCCTGTACCTTTTGCTTAAACCTCCTGTCTGGGATCGGATTGTCCCTTGCAAAGCTCTTAGGACCCTGGACTATTCTTATAGTCTGCTTTGGTTCTACTGTCCCTCATTCTGTTTGCGTGCACTAAACCTTGGGACTTTGGCCTGTCATAGTCAGCTGCCATCTTGCTGGGGACTGAACTCTGGATGGCGTCGGTGGCTGTAGGGGTCATCAAACCTTACATCAAGGCTCTGTGAGATACTATCACGATGGCACTTGGTTACGCCCCTCGGAGCAAGCCCGGCAGTGGTCACAGTGGTCCACTACCCGCATTTCGCTTCACCGTTACAGTTATATACATCACAGACATAGCAGCCAGAGAAATCATGTGCACATGATGTAGACTTCCTGGCTCCCTGCACAATGGACTCTTCCAGTCTGGGCAACACACTGTCACATAGTGATCCATCAAGCTGTCATGTGCCGACTTGCCGATTCAGAGCTGTCTTAAAGGCCAGCGCTTTTTTTTTTTTGTCTTTGATTTCCTATGAAGATATTTAGGAAGTGATTGTATTTTAGTCCCCTGTTATTTCATGAGGTTTCCCTGGAGGTAATAGGTCCTCTTTAAGGGGTTAATATTCTCTAAAACTTAAATAATATAAACTTGGACTAGACAATGTTAAAGTATATCGTGGCCTGCTAGGCCTAACATGACTCTATTTTATCTGTTCTTAATTCTATTCTCTCTGTTGCTTTAAGATGCTTTAGGCTGAAGAAACGTATGTTATTCTCAGCAATATTGTAGCCTTGAAGCCTTAGCGTTAGATTCTGATAATTGCCATTGGCATTCTGATAATTCTTTTTGCATGAAATGTTTTGAGAGAAGTACAGATTTCCCAGTTATATTCTGTATGTTCACGGAAACTGAGCTAGTTGAATCTTGATATTGTTCAAGCACCTGCATGTACTAATGACATATAGCTTATATTCTGACACATAGAAAGTGTTATATGTTTTCTTTGATCTTTAATTAGCCCTGGACACTGTCCAGAAAGAAGTATATTGAATATATCAGAATTTCCCACTTTTATCCAATTATTCAGCAAACACGCCCAAGTAATAATAAGAATATTGAGATAAGTTTATGCAACATTCTATAGGTTGGGGTAGGCTTGTCATTTAACCATTTCATATCATGTAACAATTTGTCTATAAAATAAAGTCTGGGTAGGTTTTTTCCCACAGTGACTTTGACTCTCTGCCTGTGGCTCATCACTGTTCTCCCGCGGTAGCCAACTGGCAGACACCCAAAGATGTGACCCGTATTGGAGTAGTAAGTATAATAACTTATTACTGTAACAACAGTCTAAAAATGCACCAGATTTATCAATGTATGATAAACCTGATGGATGTTTAGACACTTGTGTAACTTTGCACCATGCATGAGTTGGCTGTGTGTGTTCCAATAATTGTGCCAAATGCACCGTTAAGAGCTATCAAACGACATGGAAACCTGCAAAAAAGCATTAATGCTATCTACAATACATGAAAAAAACTTTGAAGTTCTTAGTTCACATGTTTTGATCAAAAATGTTTAAGCCATCCCCGACTTTCAACAGGACCCCAAATGCGGATGGTCCTACACTATTCCTATCTCTCTTTTGAGTCCAGTTCAGACTTCTCCATTGAGTCATCCGACCTCCATAATCCAGAGAGAAAAATGCACATTCCTTTAGTCAGACACAGAAGTGTCTAAAAACTGTCAGAATTGTGGCCTAGTAAATGTACCCTAATGGGCCATATGTATCAAAATTGAAGAGCAAAATTGCTCATAGCAACCAATCAGAAGCCAGCTTTTACTTTTCTGGGGCTTTTCAAATAGTGAACGTGGAACTCTGGTTGGTGCATGGGCATAACAATAGCCATAGCAGTTACAATGGGTCCAGAGGTTGAGGGGGCTCACTCAGGCGCAAAAACATTGTTCCTTTTTGTAGAGAAGAAGAAGTTGGCGGCTTTCTGTTCTCCAGCACTACAATATTAGATCCCTGATATATGGGTGTATTCATTATACTTTAAATTATTGCTATTTATGGTGCTGTTTCAGTTTATTGTCATTAGGTAATGGGCTCCACTCCTTATTTTGCTATGGGGCCCTATGAATTCTAGTTACACCACTGATTGGTTGCCATAGGCAACAAAGACAGCTTTGCTATTATACAATTTTGACAAATGAAGCCCATTGTCAGTGATGTTACCACTGCTCTCTAGATTGGCTGCATTCTCATTGCGGTCACTACTGCTTCTTCATTCTCAGAGATTAAGAAAAACCTCCACATGAATATTGCGCTATTCAATAACATTAGGGAAATTTCAACTTCGCAATACACAACAGAAAAAAAGGAGTACTAGACCATATTATTAAAAACAAAAAGCCTTTATTAAAAAAACACAGAGGTGTTTGTACCCCCCCCAAAAAAACCATGCAGATGATAACCACAGATTAATTCATTATCCTCTTCACGTCGCTTGGTCCTAATTTTTGGCCTATTCATTTTTTTCCTCCCCGCCATCCAAGGGCCATAACTTTTTTTTTCCATGTACATAGACATTGAGGGCTTGTTTTTTGCGGGACAAGGTGTACTTTTTAATGGTGCCATTGGCTATACCATACTGGGAAATGGAAAAATAATGTGGGGCGAAATGAGAAAGAAATCGTACTTGCACCATTTTTACGGGAAGTTTGTTTTCATTACGTTCAACCTACAGTATAAATTATGTTATATCTGTATACACGAGGTTCCAACCCTAGTCCTCAAGTCACACCAACAGTATGTTTTCTGCTTTCTTGCATTGCACAGTGAAGTCATATTGTCAGTGCATTCTGCACAGGTGATATCATTATTTCGTCATTCGTGGGAGATCTGAAACTGACTGTTGGTGTGCCTGAGGACTAGATTGGGGGAACACGTCTACAGGTTGGTACCATTCAGGTGATACCAAATATGTGCAGTTTTCATTATGTTTTAGTACTTTTAAAATAATAAATAAAAACATTATCACGTAACTTTGTGCTGCAGTTCCATATTCTGTGACTAATAACATTTTTGTTTCTTCACTAGGATCTAAGTGAGAGCTCATTTCTTTATGGCCTGCAGTTTGTTTTTTATTGGTACCATTATGGGATACATGTGACTTTTTGAACCCTTTTTATTCCAATTTTTTTTAAATGTGAAATTACCAAAAATAACAAAATTTGGGTGTTTGGAATTTTTTTTTCTTCTATGATGTTCAGAAGATGGGATTAATGGTGTTATATTTTACTAGATTGGATTTTTATGGCTATTGCAATAACAAATATGTGTAACTTTTTAATTTTTTATTTGTAAAATGGCAAAAGGAGGTGATTTTGACTTTTAATATTATTTATTATTAGTTTATACTTTTAAAACTTTTTTTCAGTTACACTTGTACATTTAGTCCCACTAGAGTATTTGAACTCCAGGGGGCTTGATCGCTTGTACATCCTTCTTCATTATATAAATAATGCAGTTCTAAAGATCAGCTGTGACATCACTGCGAGGCAGGAAGTAATAGAAGCATTAACATGGTGGCTATGGAAACCTAAGCAAGTGAGCCTCCTCCTTAGCCCTTTACCGGCATGATGATGTATCCATACATCACATGTCACTGAGGGTCAAATATTGTTACAGACTAACAACATTATACATGAGTAATAGCATCAGGGTTTATATAATCTGTCTGCTAACATAATCATATCCAGTCCTATGGAAAAGGTTGGGCACCCCTATTAATCTTAATCATTTTTAGTTCTAAATATTTGGGTGTTTGCAACAGCCATTTCAATTTGATATATCTTATAACTGATGGACACCGTAATATTTCCGGATTGAAATGAGGTTTATTGTACTAACACAAAGGGTGCAAAATGCATTAAGCCAAAATTTGACCGGTTCAAAAGTATGGGCACCCCAACAGAAAAGTGACATTAATATTTAGTAGATCCTCCTTTTGCAAAATAACAGCCTCTAGTCGCTTCCTGTAGCTTTTAATCAGTTCTGGATCCTGAATGAAGGTATTTTTGAACATTCCTCTTTACAAAACAATTCAAGTTCAGTTAAGTTTGATGGTCGCCGAGCATGGACAGCCCACTTCAAGTATCCCCAGATGTTCAATGATATTCAGGTCTGGGGACTGGGATGGCCATTCCAGAACATTGTAATTGTTCCTCTGCATGAATGCCTGAGTAGATTTGGAGCTGTGTTTGGGATCATTGTCTTGCTGAAATATCCATCCCCGGAGTAACTTCAAATTCATCACTGATTCTTGTACATTATTCTGAAGAATCTGCTGATACTGAGTTAAATCCATGCGACCCTCAACTTTAACAAGATTCCCGGTGCGGCATGGCCACACAGCCCCAAAGCATGATGGAACCTCCACCAAATTTTACAGTGGGTAGCAAGTGGTTTTCTTGGAATGTTGTGTTTTTGGGACGCCATGCATAATGCCCTTTTGTATGACCAAACAACTCAATTTTTGTTTCATCAGTCCACAGGACCTTCTTACAAAATGAAGCTGGCTTGTCCAAATGTGCTTTTGCATACCTCAGGCGACTCTGTTTGTGGCGTGCTTTCAGAAATGGCTTCTTTCGCATCACTCTCCCATACAGCTTCTCCTTGTGCACAGTGTGCTGTATTGTTGACCGATGCACAGTGACACCATCTGCAGCAAGATGATGCTGCAGCTCTTTGGAGGTGGTCTGTGGATTGTCCTTGACCGTTCTCACCAGGGCCGTCATCAGAAATTTTGGGGCCCCATACAGCTGGAGCGTCTGGGCCCCCTCTGGCTCCACCCTCCCCCAACCCCGTCTGACCCGACAGAGCCCCACCCATCCTCCAGCCCACAACCAATCGCCACCCCAGAAAAATAAAAATTTATTTCTGGGGTCACAAGAAAAAAAAAATGCAATTGTGCCACTGTTTTTGGATTTAGTTCTTGCTGGATTCTACAAGGTACAGTTTATCTGTATTTTGTGGGTCAGTTCATATACGAGGTCCAGCATATGCCATCACTATAATGTTTCTGACCAAACCAGTATACCCAGACCAATATTGGCAAGCAGCAATATACAAATACTAAATAATACCACCACCTATCACTACCATATGCTGACTAGCACCACCATAATGTTACTGAGCAAATCAGCATACCAAGACCAATATCACAAAACAACAACAATATACAAGCACCTAATAATACCGCCACATCATCACCACATATCTCCAACATGAAAATACTGAATAATACCGCCATACTGTTACTGAATATAAACCATTATACCAAAACCATATTTCCTCCATACAGTGACCCTATAGTGGTAGATACCACGTACACAGGTGCTTTGCAAATAGTTTACTTACATTTAGGGCCCCACAGGTGACATCTTGTCTGAGGAGTCGTTCACTTTCCCTTTTCTTCTCTATTCGGTCCAGACCTCCTCCGTCCACCACTCGTCCCTGCCGAATTTACAAGACAAACAACTGAGACTCCTCACTTTTTTATGATTTTCCCAACTGAGTGCCCCCTCCCCCCATGTTCAAACTCCCCATCTACAAAGGCCCAAATGGTAATAATTACCCCCTGGTAATTATGGGCACCCCAGTCAGCATGTAGGTACAGTGGGGGCCACTGGGCAGTAGCTAGGTAGCTTGGGGAGACGTAGGCAGCTTCGGGCCCCCGGACAGTAGCTAGGTAGCTTAGGTTCCCCATGTAGGCAGAATGGGAGCCTCCTGTAGCTTAGGCCACCCCTGTACGTAGAATCGGGGCCCCCTGTCGCTTAGAGCCCCCAGAAGCAGAATAGTCCCCCCCCCCCCTGTAGATTAGGGCTCCCTGTAAGCAGAATAGCGTCCCCCCTGTAGTTAGGGCCCCCAAAATGCAGAATGCCCCCCTTAGTTTAGGGCCCCCGAATCGAATTTTGTTTTCCCCCGTATTTTGGGGGTCCCAGAATCGAATGCCCCCCCGAGTTGGGGCCCCCCAGATGCAGAATGTCCCTTGTGATTACCCCCCCGTATGCGAAAAAGTGCCCCCCCAGTGGATTAATGCCCCATAGCGAATGGCCCCCTCCAAGATTAGGGCCCCGTAGGGTAATAGTGCCCACGTATGCAGTAGGCCCCCGTACTTAGGGCCCCCAAAACGGAAAGCCCCCCCCAGTAGTTGGGGCCCCCCAGAAGAAAAAGGCCCCCCCCGTAGTTTGGGGCCCCCAGTGGGAATGTCCCCACCCAGTGATTGGGCCCCAGAGGGAGAATATGCCCCCCCGTATTTAGGGCCCAGAAGCAGAAGGCCCCCCCCATAGATGGGGCCCTCGGAAGCAAAAAGATTCCCCCCCCTTAGTTTAGGGCCCCAGAAGAAGGCCCCCCCCTGTAATTGGGGCCCCCAAAAGCAGAGAGTCCCCCTGTGATTAGGGCCCCCGAAGCAGAAGAGTCCCTGTGTTTTGGGCCCCCAAAAAGCAGAAGGAGCCCCCTTGTAGATTGGGGCCCCTCAGAAGCAAAAATACCCCCCCCCCCTGAGTTTTTGGGCCCCCCAGAAGGAAGACCCCCCCCGTGTTGGGGCCCCCCCGAAGAGAAGGCCCCCCCGTAGATTGGGCCCCCCAGAAGCGAAGAGCCCCCCCTGTGATTAGGGCCCCCCAGAAGCGAAAAGAGTCCCTCTGGTTTAGGGCCTCAGAAGCAAAAAATTTCCCCCCCATGAGTTAGGGTCCCCTGAAAGGAAATGGTCCCCTTTTTGGGGTTTGGGCCCCCCGATGCAGAATGGCCCCCGCAGTAGATTTTCCCCCCCGTAGGAGAATGGCCCCCAGTGTTTTGGGGCCCCGTGGAGAATAGTCCCCCCCCGTAGTTTAGGGCCCCAGAAGGCAGAAGAGTCCCTTAGATTAGGGCCCCAAATTTGAAAGAATTAGTGTCCCCCTGTGTTTAGGGCCCCAGAATGCAGTACATGTCCCCTTTTGATTAGGGCCCACAGAAGCGAATAGTCCCTCTGTAGTTTCAGGGCCCCCAAGTAAATGCGAAAAAGTGCACCCCCAGTAGTTAATGCCCCAGTAGGGGGAAAGTGCCCCCCCAGGTAGATTAGGGCCCCTAGTAGGCGTAATGGGTCCCCCCCCAGTATGCAGGAATAGTGCCCCCCTGTATTTGGGCCCCCAGAAGCAGAATAGTCCCCCCAGTAGATAGGGCCCCAGAAGCAAAAAGAGTCCCCTCCCGTAGATTGGGGCCCCCCCCCCCAGAGGCGGAATAGTGCCCTCCCAGTAGATTAGGGCCCCCAGTATGGAGAATAGTGCCCCCGTGTATCTTAGGGCCCCCAGACGCAGACTTTTCCCCCCCCCAGTATATTAGGGCCCACAGAAGCATTAGAGTCCCCCCCCTGTAGATTAGGGCCCCCAGAAGCAGAAGAGTCCCCCCTGTAGATTAGGGCCCCCAAGCAGAGAAGAGTCCCCCCCTGTAGATTAGGCCCCAGAAGCAGAAGAGTCCACCCTGTAGATTAGGGCCCCAGAAGCAGAAGAGCCCCCCCCTGTAGTTTAGGGCCCCAGAAGCAAAAGAGTCCCCTCCTGTAGATTATGGCCCCAGAAGCAGAATATCCCCCCCCATGTAGATTAGGGTCCCCTGTAAGCAGAATGGTCCCCCCTGTAGATTAGGGTCCCCAGTATGCAGAATAGTGCCCCTGCAGTAGATTAGTGCCCCCAGGAGGCAGTTTAGTGCCCCCCGTAGTTAGGGCCCCCAGTAGGCAGAATAGTCCCCCCCCCGAGATTGGGGCCCCCCAAAAGCAGAAGAGTCCCCCTGTTAGATTAGGGCCCCCGAATGCAGAATAGGTCCCCCCTGTAGATTAGGGCCCAGAATGCAGAATAGTCCCCCCTGTAGATTAGGGCCCCAGAATGCAGAATAGTCCCTCCTGTAGATTAGGGCCCAGTATGCAGAAAAGTCACCCCAGTAGATTAAGCCCCCGTATGGAGAATAGTGCCCCCCCCAGTAGATTGGGCCCCAGTAGGCGTAATAGTGCCCCCAGTATGCAGAATGTGCCCCCCTGAAAATTTTAGGGCCCCCAGAAGCAGAGAGTCCCCCTGTAGATTAGGGCACCAGAAGCGAGAGTCCCCCCCTGTAGATTAGGGACCCCAGAAGCAGAAGAGCCCCCCTAGATTTAGGGGCCCAAAGCAGAAGAGTCCCCGTGTAGATTAGGGCCCCCAGAAGCAGAAGAGTCCCCTCCTTAGATTAGGGCCCCAGAAGCAGAATATTCCCCCCTGTAAAATTAGGGCCCCAGAAGCAGATTTTCCCCCCTGTAGATTAGGGCCCCAAGAAGCAGAATATTCCCCCCTGTAGATTAGGGCCCCCAGAAGCAGAAGAGTCCCCCCTGTAGATTAGGGCCCCCCAGAAGCAGAAGAGTCCCCCTCCCCTGTAGGTTAGGGCGTTTCTGCCTCCACCTCAGATACAGCAAGGGGGGGGAGAGGGGGGAGAGCCCTTCACAGTAATGGCAGGGCTGGGTGGGCAAAGGGTGCACCCTACAGGTGTGGATGGGCAAAGGGGGGCCTTCAACAATTAGGGTGGGCACTGGAACGCTGCTGGCTGCTGAGAGGAGGTCCCAGCACAGCTGAGCTCCAGGAATCTTCTACTTACATGCCTGTGCACTGTAACCGGGACCTCCTTTCTCTGTCTCTGCCACCGCCGCTGTGTGCCTGGGATGCGGAACAAATTGAATTTGTGAGGCTCCGCCCTGAGGGGCAGGGCATCACATATTCAAGTTATTCCGCATCCCACCCACAGAGGAGGAGGGCCCGACTCTGGCTACAGCGTGCAGGCATGTAAGAAGATTCCTGGAGCGCAGCTGACCGGGAGCACGGGCCCGGGACCCCCCTCCCCAGCACGCTCCGCCCCGCTCGGACCGCCTTATTATATTTGGAAGTAGGCGTGGAGGCGGAGCGTAGCGGCAGCTATGCCGATAGGCGGGGCACGGGCCCCTCATACTCCCGGCGCCGCTGTCCCAGCTCCGATACTCAGACTCAGGACTGGCTCATAGTGGCCACGGCGCCACCGGCCCAGTAGAGTGCGGAGCTCGGCTGCGCCGTGCTCTAATGTTCTGTGTGAAATAAGGGAGCCTGCTTGAAGCGGGCCCCATTATCTCTCCGGCCCCATACGGGAGTACCCCCTGTACTCCCTGTATGGCAGCCCTGGTTCTCACCATTCTTCTTCTCTGCCTTTCTGATATTTTCTTGGCCTCCATTCTGGGCTTAACAAGAACTGTCCTGTGGCTTTCCATTCCTTACTATGTTCTCACAAATGGAAACTGACAGGTTAAATCTCTGAGACAACTTTTTGTATCCTTCCCCTGAACAAATATGTTGAACCCAAACTTTGTTTTCAGATCATTTGAGAGTTGTATAGAGCATCCCAAGATCCCACTCATCACACGAGAGTCAAAAATGAGAACAACTTGCAATTCGACACCTTAAATACCTTTTCTCATCATTGGATACATCTGGCATGAAGTTAAAACTCAGGGGTTACAAAACCAAGGGGTTGTGCTTCAGAAAGTCGTAAAGAGTTAGAGTATTCAAATCAAAAAATGATAAGGGTCCCAAATTTTTGCACCATCAAAATTTGGTTTAATGCATTTTGCACATTTGGTTTTAGTACAAAAACTCTTTTTAAATCCGGAAATTTTTACTGTGTCCATCAGTATTAGATATATAAAAATTGAAAGGGCTTTGCAAACCCCCAAATATTTAGAACAAAAAATGATTAAAATTAAAGGGGTGCCAAACTTTTTCTATGACTGTAACTACGTTCAAAAAATTTGGGGGGCACTTGAAATTTCCTTATTTTTTAAAAAAAAAGCCAGTTTTTTTTTCAATGAAGCTAAAATTTTAAAGAGTCCCTAAATCACTTATACATTTTTAAAGTGAAATGATATTCTAGCTGCAAAGCTGGTTTTAAGCAATATCTCATGGGGTATAGAGGCCCCTTTTCAAAAACCATCCTCATGTTCTAAAGTCATTGTGTTTGCTAACTGGTAAAAAAATTTTGGGTTTTTTAAGCACCCTTAAAAAACCCTTGTGCAAGTATTTAGCACATTTAAAGCATTTTGCTGATGAAGAAGTATAAAACTGACCCCCTTTGAGCTAGTTGAGAAACTGGAGCATTACATTTGTTTTCGATTAAACTTGCAAAAATGCCAGAAAAGAAAATATGTGAACTCGACGTCTATTCTTTCTGAGGATGAAGGATTCCATGGGGAAAATTGCCAAAAACTGAAGATTTCCAAAAACGGTGTGTACTACCCCCCTTAAGGAGAGCAAAAAACAGCTTAACCAGGTGAAGAAAAAATGGGGACTCCGTTTGTTAGGGGTTGCCCGCGCCCCCCTGGGGGGTCGCGGGCACCCACACCGCGCAGCGTCCTAGTCGGCCGGCCCGCACCCGGTCGGGCTGCGGCGTCCGGCTCTGATCCACCCCCCCGTCCTTTTCCGTCCCGGCGCAAATTTAAAGGGACAGGGGCCCCGGTGATTGGTCTCACGGGCGTGACCCTATTTAAGTCTCCCCCTTCTTAGCACCTTTGCTAAATATGGCCCTGTCCCTTTAGAGGAAGGTTCCAATTGTGTCTTCGTTTTCCTGTGTCGTACCCTTCTCCCTCCGCCCTTCGACCAAAACCACTGCCGCCTGCCCTGACCTTAGCCTGTCCCGATCAACCATTGCCGCCTGTCCTGACCTTATCCCTGTCCCCGACAGACCCTGCCTTACGATTCGTACCATGCCCACCTGGGCAGCCCCCCGAAGAAGTCCGTCAGGGAAACGACCTGGTGCAACCCCCGCGCAAGTCCATCCCGTTTTTGGGGCGGGCTTGGTAAAAAACCCGGACCTACTTAGACCCCGCCCCTGGGTGTTTTAAATACCATCGCTTGTGGGGGTCCAAAAGGATCCACTACCCAGCCGTTAAAAACCGCTGCACAAAAACTGGCAACAAGACAAGTACATTAGAGTCCAAAGTTGAGGGGAAATTGCGCCTCCGGCCCAAAATGGCACTTCATAAATAGTACCCGAAAAACGCCAGTGGGTCAACTCTACAGTGAAGAGGAAACTCGGGATGGGGCCCTTCAGGGCAGAGGGGTAAAGAAAAAGCCATATCTTACGGCTAATAAAAGGAAAAAGATGAATATGGGTAAAGAAAAACATTAAAAAGGGAAAATAGAAAAAAGTGTTTGGAGACAAAACGAAGTTTGAGGGTTTTATCACAAGAAGAAATTTGTGAGACCCCCAGAACAACTGAAAAGAGCTGGAAGGAGTGCCCAGCCATCTGTCAAACATGGGGAGGTATGTATGGCTGGGGTTGCTTTTTTGTGTTAAGGGGAGTTTGTACAAGGGAAAAAAGGGTTTGAATAAGGGGGGGCTATCACTCCTTTTCAAGCCATGCCATACCCTGTGGACAACGTTTATTGGAGCCCAATTTTTTCCCCCGAACAGGACAATGCCAAAGCACACCTCCAAATTAGCCAGAACTATTTAGGAAGAAGCAGGAGTGGGTTTCATCTGTAATGGGGTGGCCACGAGTCACCAGATCTCAACCCATGACTGTTGTGGGGCGCTTGACCGTATGGACAAAAAAATGCCATCAAGCCTTTTCCCCTATGTGAAGGGGTTCTGGAAACATGGGTGAAAAGTCTCCCGATTACCTCAGCAAATTAACAGCTAGAAAGCCAAAGGTCTGCAATGCTGGAATTGCTGCAAAAAAAGCATTCTTTGACGAAAGCAAAGTTTGAAGTAGAAAATTATTATTTAAAAATAAAAATCATTATTTCTAACCTTGTCAATGTCTGGACTATATTTCTATTCATTTTACAAATCATTTGATAAATAAAAGTATCAGGGAAAGCACAAAATTGACCCCAAATTTTTGAACGGTAGTGTATAGTAATTACATTATGTTCTTGCCTTACCCATAGTCAAAAAAGGACTATAGGGAATCACATTGTGCCACCCAATGCTTGTTTTGCATACCTTGCTTCATCAGTGATGTCACAGCTGATCCTTATTGAATGGATAGGCTGCATTCTCAATGATGTCACAACTGATCTTTACTTAATATATAGGCTGCATTCTCAATGATGTCACAGCTGATCCTTATTGAATGAATAGGATACATTCTCAGTGATGTCACAGCTGATCCTCATTGATTGGATAGGCTGCATTCTCAATGATGTCACAACTGATCTTTACTGAATATATAGGCTGCATTTGCAGTGATGTCACAGCTGATCTTTATTGAATGTATAGGCTGCATTCGTAGCAATGCCACAGTTGATCTTAATTGAATAGATAGGCTGCATTCTCAGTGATGTCACAGCTCATCCTTATTGAATGGATAGTCTGCATTCTCAGCAGACTGCAACCATTGTAGTGAGATATTCCTCATGGTTAATGTTATTAGATTGAGGCGCTGACAATTATCCATCTGTGGATGATGAACGAGCTGCGGACACTTATGTACAATGGCACACTCTTTTCTCAGAGCAGGCAGATAAGCAGAAGACCCTGCAGTCCATTAACAACGGCGGTGAATATTTTCCCTAGATGCAGATCCTCGTGTCCCACTTTTTTAGACTTTGACAAATTAGGCTGAGAGGAGAATATGAAAAGCTGTAATGGAGAGCAATATTGCATGTGCTCCTGCAACATGGAGTCGTTACCTCCCCCACCCCAAGTATATATATATATTTCTTATAAGATGCTTTTTCTGCCAACACTATTAATGCATTGAATTTTTATTGCTTACTGTGAACCATTTCACGACTTTGGTAGGTTTATACCTGTAATTTCCTAAATAGCCATTCTATAAAATAATGTGACCTCAATTGCCACAGGAAAGCCCAGGATGCCACATTTAAAATATTCTCCAATAGGATAGTAACATACAGAAGATGCATTTATTCAAGCAAAGGTCAGAGCAGGCAGAATTTGGACAACGTGAGTCACAGAGATCAAGGCAGGCAGAAAACAAAAATCACAATCTGGTAACTAGCCAGGTCAGAACTGTGAAATACTATCAGAAATACACCTCTGCAGATCACGGAGTTTAAAAGGGGTTGTCTCACTATAATCATGAGATTTCAACTTGTAGGGTAAGTTAAATTAAGACTTTTATAAAATACATTGCTTTTTATTTGCTTTGTTGAGGAGTTAAAATAAATTTTCTCTCTTCTGAGTGCACACAATTTTCCCTTGGTCACCGACCATCAGCCGCAGGAATGATGATTCAGGGGATGCAAGGGATGGAGTTTAGTACTGTTGTGCTTTTCTAGATTTCCCCATTGGACTATGTTGGAATTATTGGATTATGTCAGACCAGAGTTGGACCCATCTCTTTAATGAAATGGTCAATGAGGGATGTTGTTGGGGAGTGTTTATTTAAATAAAGTTTTTTTCTGTTGGGTCAGTGTGTTTCTTTTACTATTTTATTCCAGTGGTAGTAATACAGGTGTTAGACAGGCACTTCTGTATGACTAGCACTGGGGATTGCTGTCAGCCTTGGGGTGAGAAAAAACACAGCTGGCCGACACAAAGCCCAAGCGATAGTAATAGAGAGACGTATGTCAGAGACGTCTTTTACTAACACTGGTAAAATATTGTGCGAAAAATACACTAAGACAACACAGAAACACTCTATTTAAATAAACACTCACTAACAACATCCCTTGTTGACCATTTTATTAAAGAAATGGATTGGACACTGGTCCGACGTAGTCCAACCAGTTCAACGTAGTCCAAAGGGGGAATCGGCAAAATACAAAACACTAATAAGCATTTGGCTGACAGTTATCCAAAGTGCCTAGGGCAGAATGAATACTAAATATGGCCATACAGATAGGTAGACCTCTCTTTTAGATAGGTAGCCCCCCAAAATAGTTAGCCAAACTCATCCGATGAGATAGGTAACCCCCGCCACTCAGTATCTAGGTATATAGGCCAACCATTATGTGGTAAGACACCGTTAAGTAGGTAGGACCAACATGTAGACAGGCAACGTCCTAGGGACGTAGGTAGGTGGGAAGGCAGAAAGGCCCCAAGTAGGAAGGAAGCCAAGCAGGGCCCCAGCTAAGTAAGTAAGTAGTCAGAAAAGGCCACATGTAGGCAGGTAGGGGCTTCAGTTTTGTGGGCAGGCAGGCAAGGCCCCAGGTAGGTAGGCAGGACCCCAACTATGTAAGTAGGCAAGGCCTTAGATAGGTAGGTAAACAGGAAAGGCCCCAGGTACGTTGGTAGGTTGGTAGGCCCTAGGTAGGTAGACTGGCAGGCCGCTGGTAGATAAGCCATACCTCCCAACTGTCCCTATTTTGGAGGTACAGTCCCTATTTTTAACCCTTGTCCCTCTGTCCCTCTTAGCTCTATAGGTAGGTAGGTACCAGGTAGATTGGTAGTTAAGGCCCCATTAGTAAAAAAATAAATAAACTCTCCTCTCCCTGTTCCCCTGACAAGCAGCAGGCAGACTTCTCCTACTGAATCCCAACTTCTCCTACTGAGGCTCTGCATAGGTGGTGTGATGATGATGATGTCTGGTAGGCATAAGGTAGGCCTTGGGGCTACTAGGCCGAGTAGTATGGCAGGCCACTGGTGATGCTCTGCCCCACTAAGGGCTTTAACAATTAAGTAGACCATGCAGACCTGAGGATCGGGGGGCAATTGCCCTCAATCCCCCATGACATGCCTTAGAATGCCCTCTGAGCATGTACTGGCTGACTGGGCTCTTCCACCACCATTTGCTGTGTGTAATCTCTAGGAATGGAGCTTTGTTTGTTTAAGATAAGAACGCATTTTCACTCCTTAAGAGCTCCTACAGTCATTTCAATGTAACGGGCTCAGCTAGGAGTAGCAGAGCTGATTTGCCAATCACTGCTATGAAACCACCCACGGCCTGAACAGGAAGTGTGAGTCTAAAGCTGACTTTGTCTCTTTGAAACTGCATGGTGAGAAAACACCTTGAATACTCAGGCAGGATAGGTGGTGGATGAAAAAGATCAATAGTGTGCACTAGACCTTTAAGTAGCCAAGATTGAGTGTGCATGTCCTACATGTGCACAGGGTGAGTAGGATGGTAGCAGAAGGAAGCTTCAACACAGTGATCACCGTGTGGAATAGGCCAAGAAAAACTCATAGGGTAAATAGGAGTGTGACTGTACCCATTTGTCCAGCTCGTATTACTATGCTTATAATGAAGGTGGAAACTATGGATGAGGGCAGGGACATAAATGTCTTCAGGTGGCTGAAAGACCTATCTTTAGGACTGACTTCCCCATACAACTAGATAAAAGAGTTTACCTCCGGACCTCTTTATATCAAGGATTTAGGAATTAGTTCATGTTCAGGTGGAGGCTACTTGGAGGAAAAAACTCAGCACAGTGATGTTGCTTGCAGTGATAAAAAAAAAATGGGGAGTCTGAACTTGATTCTCTGTAATAATTTACTTGACTGTTGGTTTAGATGTGATTGAGCTTAATCTCTAAAAATCCAAGATCATAAGAACTTGAAGGTGATTTTGGCCACTCTGTCATAGACGATGTGTTCATGCAACCAAAGTAAGTGGAAAAATAACTCGATGAACAAGGAGGGTAGATGAGATATTGTGGGGAAACCATCCTGATGTGTCATCCTGGAGAAATGGTCTGTTGTCACCTAGATTACTGTACAATCTAAGAAAAAGCATAAACCTGTAATTCCATAGGAATGTGTGTATCTGGAAAATCTGGGAAAGCCAAAGGATGCCATTCCCCAGCAGGATAACCCTGAGGAATCTTTTTTCACGCACAAGTAGGACAAGATGCTACAAAGTTTCTCCATCCTGGGATAGAGTGGACCACCAAAAATGACTACAAATTAACGCCAAACTCTTACACTCTCTCCACAAGATGATGCCACTCTTTCAAAACTCTGATAGCGAGACATTTCATGATCACCAAATCTATGATTTTTCTTAGCGAGAGAGAAGCCCTTTGGGAAAAAGACGCAAGATACAAATTTTGCCATGTTGTTCTTGAGAGATAAGATACCCTAATCCTATGGAAGAAGCATCTACCTCTAGAAAGAATGATCTTGCAGGGTCATGATGAAGTAATGCCAAAGGAGAGGCAAAAGAATATTTTAGTTGTTGAAAAGCTGTTTCTGTTTGTGGAGATGAATTCTTGCTATTGTTACCCTTAGTCAAAATGGTAACAGGATTACCAGGGTTTAGAAATGAAAAATTAACTGACAGAAGTAATTGGCAAACCTGAGGACGGCTCAAAATCCATCAGAATGGGTCTATTTTAGAACAGCTAAAATATCCTCAGGGCTTCATATGCAGACACTGGCCTGAGATCACATGATTTGAGAAGCGAAAACTAAGGGCGACATGTATGAAAGGATCTGCGGCAGTTTTCTGGTGTACTTTTAGCCAAAAAGAATGTACGAATATGTGTAATCCAAATTTTGGCGCGATAAGTGTCTTTGTAATGTGCCAAAGACACTTTTTAATCCGCCAAAGATTTGGTGTTCTGGAGGCGTGTTGCATCACATTCATAGAAGTAGACACATTTATGATTTTTGACACCAAATCTAGGCGCCAAAAACATTTTAAAAACACCCCCAGACCAGGATAAAGGTGGTGCCTGAGTCAGACTTGTAGTATTGGCACTAGACTGCTCCTGTATGTATGACCTGCAGAAGAACAGGTTCACACATTCTGGGCCATTCTACACTGCCTTAAAGCTATTTAGAACTGGCCTGTCAGCGCCCAGATTTATACATGCCACCCTAAATCTTCTAAGTAGCATTTCTCAAGCTTGGCATAAAGCTGACCCTCAGGTGCCACAAAACATGAACATACACTACTCACAAAGGGTCACTTGCATGAAACTGTTTAGGTCTAAAACTCACACTTTTGCCCATAGTAACCAATGGGCAAAAAAGTGAGTTTTAGACCTAAACAGGTTCATACATGTGGCCCAAAATGTTAAAAGGGTGTTCATTTGACTGTCAAGGTATGAGTAAAAATAGAAAAGAAGACTCATACTTACCTCCCGGGCGCTCCGTTCACTTCCGACTGCCGGTGTGTTCAGCCAGGCTGAAGCATCGTTCACATGACAGCTGCAGCCAATTACAGGTCAGAGAAGTCATGTGCAGTGAAAAGCACGGGTCCTTCGTCCAGCGTAGATTCTCCCTGGCCCATGCAAGATGATGATGCCTGTGCCTGGTGGTGTGTGGTCAGGTACCCTTGCGGTTGTCTAGCACACAGACCATGCTGATGTAAATGGTTATGAAAGGTCTGACATGACACTTGGTTGCCTCTCACCTCCCTTAAACGTGCCTGGAGCTGTGTAGATTCATCATCTGGTTCCACAGGACATTGTTTACACTGAAGTGGTCATCCGTGTGTGATGTAGTCAAAGGACGTTCACTTCTTTGCCTTTCTGTGACTCTTCCAGTCTGTCTGTATCTCTGTTGTAACCTGCTGATGACACTCTGTGACACTCTAAGCTTAGTGGCCACTTCCTTTCTGAGAGCATCCTGCTTGAAGCCTCGCAATGGTATTAGTGATCAACTGTAAAGTGTTGTCTTGGTCTCATGATGTAAACATGTGAACAGCCTGATGATGAGAATTGTTTAAATCCCAATTCAAATGGATGCCCTTAATGTATTGGGCGACTCAGGGATCAAACGCCTGTTTTAAATTTTGCCATTAAGCTCCTTGTTAGAGATCAGCTGTTGTACAACATTGAACAGGTAGACATGTTAATTCTAAAGTTAATAAATAGGATCATTTAGTTCACTTAAAAAAAAAATTGCGGATACTTTTTTGTTCATCCTAAAATTTCCAAAGCCAAATATCTATAAATGTTTGTGAGTAGTCTAGGTCTTTAGGTCATGAAAAAGACTGTGCATTCTGGAGACTGAAAGGCATAACAAGTATACAAAATGGCCATCTTGGGTGTTGAATGTTGTTTTTTTTTAGTCTTTTTAACTAATATGAATTAAATTGTAGGTCCACCTTAAAGAGAACCTGTCACATTGATCATTCTATCTGATCTACCAACAGTATGTAACAGAGTAGTTTTGTTTGGTAAGTTTTAATAGAACTTGTATTTTATTCATTTAAATCCTTGCTTATTCTGGGTTAGGGAGTCCAGGAGATGGTGTTACCAGTTACTGGCAACTATCTCTATATATACACTTATACATGTAAGCCTACCAGTCACTGATAACACAGTTTACTGGTGTCAGGACTGCATTGCTGGCCCTTTAAGGATTTTGTTGGAGCCTCAGCCAGGGTTCGGATTGGCTGCTGTTCTTTGGTACTTCGCATACTCCTGGTTTGACCTCAGCCCATACAACTATCCTCTATTTGTTATCTGTGGTGTCTGTTCCTTGTTTATTATACATTTGTCTTCTGTTTGGCACACATTTTACTAGGTACAGCTCAGATGGAAGTTCGAGTGCGGGGTCGCCCTTTTCAGGGCGAGACTAGGGCGCCCATTACAGAATCACCAGCCTATATTTTTTCCCCTTTACTATGGAACCAATGAAGGTATTAGTGGACCAGATGCATGGCCTGATAAACGGTTTAGGATCTCCCCAAAAAGGTTTCCCGCTGTGGAGTCTTTCCTCCCGGGTTTCCTGTTGTTATACCCCCCCTGTGGAACCCCAAACTCAACCTGCTGGACCGTTTCTAAGGAGACTGCAGTAATTTTGTGACTTTCCGAGAGAGATGCAGGTTGTATTTCCGGCTTAGGCCCCATTAATCTGGATTAAGGAGCAACGTGTGGGGTTCATCATTTTTTTCCTTGAGTGGACTCCACAAGCTTGGGCTTTCTCCTTAAACCTGGACTCTCCTGAACTCCTGTCCGTTTATTCATTTTTTTCAGGCCTTGGGACTCCAACATGATGAACCAGACTTCAGGTCAATATAAAAAAACAACCTCTTGTCTGTTTGTCAGGGGCGGTGATCAGTGGAAGACCACTGCTCCGAGTTCAGACACTGGTCAGGACCTCAAGGGAAAAAATTTCAGCATTTCAGTGTCTTTTTCGGCCGGTTGTTTTGGCCCTTTAAAGATCTTTTTTTTTGGTTACACGCTGGGCCTTTCCCCTGGGGGCGGGCAAAAAGGGGGAGCCCTTTGGGGCACCGAGGCTCCATTCACCCAAGGGGGGCGTCGCGGCCCCCCCCCCCGCCCCCCCCCCCCCCAGTCCGCCTGCCGGGCGTTCAGCCTTGACTCTGCACGGTGCTATTGGCTACAGGGGCTGCTATTGGCTGGGGCTATGCCTGGTTTTGCGGGGGTGCTTAGGTTGCAGGGGCCTATTTTGGCTACATGGGGAAAATAATATCTGGAAATGGGGCAAATAATCCTGGCTACCCAGGGGGCTATACACCTACCGGGGGCAAATAACTACTACAGGGGCCTATTAACTTATAATGTTTTATTTCTATTTTTAGGGAGCCCATATAACTCCCCCCTTTTTGGGGACCCGAGATACCTCCTATTGGGGGGCCCCTTTAAATTTCCTATCTTTGGGCGTAACACCCTACCCAAATTTAGGCTGCCTACCTAGTTTGGGGGGGTGTACCTTTCTGCACTGTTTTGGGACACAAGGGGGTCATTATTACCTTTTTGAGGTGTATAGAGGGGGGATTTGTACAGGATATAAATTGGTAGAGAAGCATGATAAAAATTTGGGGGTCAAGATGTTTTTTTTTGTAAATTACAGTGAGCGGTGGCTGGGAAAGAATCAGTGGCTGGGCAGATGGAGAAGAAGAAGAGAAAGAGAACACTCTCAGAGAGTCTCCTGTAAGTCCTGGGTGTAACCTTATGTAATTGAAATATGTCTGCAGGCCTGGTAAAACTGGTATTTCCCCCACTGTTGGCCACTGTGTTTTTGGGTTTTTTTTTAAAGGGTTTTTAAAATAATGGTTTGTATTCGGTTTAAATTTCATTGTTTATTTTTCCCGTCAATATGTGGGGTTTTTATGTGGGTCACGGTGTGGTTGTATTATTCAGTCACATGGGTGGTTTTTTTGTGGTTTTAGTAGGACAAACAGGTATATTAAACCTGGAATTTTGGGGTTTTGGTGTTTTTTAGTGTTATCTGGTAAAATGTTTTTTTACTATCCCTTTGTTGTTTTTTTCATTGGGACATTGTGTTAAAACTTTTTTTTATATTTTGGTTTTTTGGTTTTTTGGGGTTTTCCCCTGTGTGGTTTGTGGAGCATTATGTCCCTGAGGGGGGGGGGGGGGGTGGGATGGATTTTTTTCACCCCGCCCCCCGAGGTGAATTTAGCCTAAGAAAAGGCCCTGGTTAACGCTCAACCCCAAAAACCCGGAAGAGTTTATGGGCCCTGAAATATTTGGCTTTACCCCCTTTACTCCCCGGGCACCAAGGGGGAAAAATCTTGAGGTACTGATGCGGGCCCGGGGTTTTAAACCCGTCATTCCAGAAAACTGCCCAAACGCCCCTTAGAGAAAAAAAGGGGGTCTGTTTTTACTGCGGGGCAACGGTCACCTTATCTGAAAATGCCCCCAAAGCGCCCGTTTCGGAAAAAAAATTCCAGCACCTGGGGACTCAGGGGAAAAGGGAAAGTAGGTGGTCAGGTATTTCCCAGTATGTCTAAAGAAAGTAATTTTTTGCTGTCTGAAATTTTGGTAAAAAAAATTTCAAGTTTTTCTGGTAATGTTTTTAAATCGATGCAGTTCTCCCGGGGGAAAAATTTCCGGGAAAAGCACGTTTTCTGTGTTTTGGGTTTTCCCCGTTACTGCTTTTGGGGGACCCCTTTTAAATGGGGGTTCCCCTTTTGTTTGTACACCTCTCTGTCAGGTACAAATTCCGTTCTTTTCCCTCGGGTTTAAATTTTTAAAAAGGGGGGGCCTTCCCATTTTTGATTTAAATTTTTCCTTTTTTTGTGTTTTGGAAAACCCTTAACCATTTGATATTTTTTTGGGGTTACCCTGGTAACTGTGAAAACACTTTTTTTGTGAAATGGACCCCAAAAGTGTCTTAAACCATTTTTTTTACTCTTTCCTTCCCCTTCCTCCTCATAGTAATCCGTCCAAAACCTTTGCTTTACCCAAAATTTTTCGGATGTTATTTTTTTGAGTCGGGTTTGGGAATTGTTTTCTTCCTCAATGGGCCTTATAAACTTAAAATCAAAGTTAATTCTGAAAGTTAATTTTCCCTAAGGGTCACATTTAAAATTTGGGTTGCACCGGGGAAAAAGAAGCTTGAAGGAGTATATTAAGGTTTGCCCCTGAAAGGGGTATATTGCCCCTCTATCCCCCCCCGGGGGGGCTGGGTTTCTTTTTTGATAATTATTTTTCCACGGCAATTCCAAAAAATTTTTGGGTTTTAAGTGGGGTTTTTTTTTGTGAGAACAAAGAAAATTATTTAAAGGATTTTTTTATCTAATTTTTTGGCACAAGAATCAAGAAAAATTGAGCCCACTACAGAAAAACAAAGTTAGGGATCAGGGATGCGGAACAGATGTCCGAAAAGGAAATTAGAAGAAACCAAGAGTTTAAAATTTGTGTGCCGAAAAACTGGAAGAAAATGTTGTTTCGTGCGCGGGAATTTGTCCGCGCATGCCCCAATAGAAAAAAGAAAAGCAGAAAGGGGAAAACTGGCAGAAGGACGGGGAAAATTGCGCCTGCGTAAGGGTTAAAGAAACAGGAGAAAGGGAACAGTGAGGGAAAAGGGATGATATAGTGGGGTTTAAAAAAGGGGTAAAGAAAAAGTAATATTATTAAAAAAGGGTGGGGTTACAGACAAAAAAGGGAGCAAAAAAGAGAAAAGTCCAAACCCAAAAAAAAGGGGGGGTTAAAGAAAACATACGTTAGACTATAATGGGGAGGCAGCAATAAAAGAGGAGGTTTAATTATAGGGAAATGACAGAAAATGAAAGTTTAAGATATACGGGAAAAAACTTTTCGACAGAGTTTTTAAGTTTTTACCAGTTGCCCCTAGAGGTTATCTAGTTTTGGAAAAAGTAGCAAAGTAAATTAGTCAAATGCCAATGTAGAAGTATTATAATAAAAAAGAAAAAATAAAAAAACCCAAAAGGGGGAGGGGGAATAATAAATCGATCCTTCCCGGAAAGTTAAAAAGTAATATCAACAAGTATGAAATACAAAATAATACCAAGTAATAATATTTTAATTGGCATGTAAAGGGGTTTAAAGTTAAAAAAACTTTTTAGCCAAAAGAAATTTAAAAATTTGGGAGTCAACTTGACAAAGAAAATAAAAAGTCATACCACAAGAACCCAGTATCTTGTATATTCCCTTTTTAAACCCATTTGTTTCCCAAAGGCGAAAGGGAAATGGATCCAGTATCTTCCCCCCTTAATAAGATTTTCGGGCCATTTGCCACCCGGCGGGGGCTTGGGCCCTGTTTTTATAAACCGGGAACTTAAAAATTTTGGGCCAGATGTGTGATGATGATAAAAAGTTTTTAAAAGGAATTGGTGGGATTTTAATTTCCTTTTACATGGATGGTTGATATGTGTTTCGAGTTTCTGTTTGTGTGGGGTTTGGGGCCTATAAAACCAAAGGGCCCACAGGGCTTTTTTGAGAAAGGTAAATGACATAATTGGGAGCGGCCATAAAAAAGCCCTTATTAGGGTATTTTTTATCTGTCAGAGGATGTGTAAATGAAAACCCCCCTTTTAATCACTGAGGGCATTGAGCAAAAGAAAAAACATGAGTAGTTCCTTTGCCATTGGATGGTAAGGTTTTATTTGGGAAAGGGTTTTTTAGAAAAATGGACCCAAAATTTCTGCAGATAAGGTGGTTCTTACCCTTTTGTAAACACTAAAGGTGGTGGTTTGGGGGAAATTTTCATTGATGGTTGGTTTAAGTTTCTTGACAGGATGGCCCAATGTTTGGGTTGTAAAATTTGGGTATACCTTAGGACTGAATGGAGGGTTTATTTCTGTAAAAGAGGGTAGGGTTTTAATTTTGGGTAAGGGGGGCCCATTAAGGGGTTGTGCCCTAGGGGGGCCCCCTTTATAAAAACTAAAAACTTCGTGGAATACCCATGTTCTAGGAAACATTGTGTTTATCATCCAGTCTTTTTTCTCAAACCCCATGGGATCATGTACAACCCGGGTCGATAGGGCCCAAAAATTGGGAAAAATCTAGGTAAGGATTTTTTTCTATCCCTGGGGGGTTTTTTTTTGCTACTGAACAGTAAGGTGTTTTTATCTTTGGGTTTTTAAATGAAAAAGATCTGAGGTTTAAAAGGTTACCCAAACCCATTTTTGGAAAATGGTAGTACCCAAAAAAAAAATTCCCCAGTATAAAACCCCATGATGTGTAAAAATTTTTTTAAACTGGGTTTAAACAGTGTTAATGTTGGAACCTTTCCCTTTGGCCGCCTTCCACCGGGAAAAAAAAAAAAAAAAAAATTTTAAATTTTTCACGAATCCGAAAACCCCTCAACCGGGGGGACACTAAAAAAATGCGGGGCCACCCTTTTGTCATCTCCCGCCCTTTTAAAACCTACTGCAAACATCCCTTCTCTGGGGCCCCTCCCGTTAGAAAATCTCGCTCCCCCTTTCAATCCATCCTCAACTCTGCTGCCGTTTTTACCCACCCTTTTCTCCTCGCTACCCCCTGCCTCTCCCCTCTGCAAATCCCCCCACTGGTACCCTTTTTTTCCAGGGAATTCACAAAAAATTTGCTAACCATGACCTACAAAGCTCCCCCATAAACCTTCCCTCCATTCTTCTATGCCTTAATCTCCGGGATATCTCCCCTCACGCAATTACGCCCCTTAACAGGCCCTTTTCCCCTCGGCCCCTACTCTTTTTCACCCTCCTCACCTATCCCGTTCCAAACTTCCCCCGTGCTTCCCCCACACTTTTGGGAACTCATTTCCCCCAAAACACATCAGACTCTCTTCCCTTTCCCCAGTTCAAAAGAAAACCTAAAAACCCCATCTTTTCAGGATGGGTTTATAAACTAAAATACCCATTCTGTCACAAACCCCTCAAAAAAAAACATGTCTCCCCCCACCTTCGGTCTTTTTCCCCCCCTTCCTTGTAGATTGAAAGCCTTTGGGGCCGGTTCTCTTTCCCTCTGTGCCAGTTGATTGTACATACTGTCACCCAATAAAACTTGTTGCTTTGTTATTTTTTGGGTTAACCCTCTTTAAGGTACAGGGGCCCTGGAATCAATGGGCTCTAAAATACAAAATAATAAAAAAGAAGAAAGCCCTTTTTGTAGTTTAAAGAGGAATTCCATATGGAAAAAACATGTCGCCCAAGGTTTCCTAAACCCAGTTCTGAGTTTTTGTTGGAGAGGGGTGCCTATTAGACTTTGATTCTAATTAAAAGATTGCCATAAAAATTTTTGGGCATATGGGGGTGTACTTGCGGGCCCATTGTGAAACCCCCCGGCATTGGGGTAGAATTGATCTCCAAGCAGGAAAAAAATTGTTGTAAAAAAATTAAATTTCAGGAGTTCAATACAAAACTGTTTGGTTTGGGGGTTTTTCCAAAAATGTTTTGTAGTTCTAAAAATCTCTCTATTTTTATGTAACTACGGGGTTTGGGGTTATTGATTTTATACAAACTTCAAAACCCCTTTCCCCTGTAACCAGAAAAATGTTGGGCCCCATATGGGGGGAAAAAGTTTTGAATTTTTTTAAGGAACTGGTTAGTGTCCAGTAAGTTGGACAGAGTTTTTTTCCCTTTCTTTAAAAAGTCAAAAAAATTTTCAAGTAAAATAGAGAGGGGAGAAGGAAAAAGAAATTTTTTTGAGCCAAAGATTGGGCGCCATCTGGGGGTTTTGACTGGAATTTTTTTTGTTCCACCCTTTTTTTCCCCTTTCTATATCAAACCCTTTTTCCCCCAAGGTTCCCTTTTCTTTGTCTCTTTACTATTGGGGTTTCCCCTTTTTAATAGCTTGTTTCCCGAACGCCCCGGTTGGGGCCCCAGGCGCAAATTTCCCCGTCCTTTGCCAGTTCCCCCTTTCTGCCTTTTTCTTTCTCTACTTCCCCCACAAATTTTTTCTTCCTTGGGGGGGGGGGGTTTTTTTTCCCCTTTTTTTTGGGACTCTAAATTTAGTCTTCGGTGCTTCTATAACCTATCGAAAAGTCTGTGAAAATTCTCCGATTTACCTTTTAAAATTTGTTTTTTTTTTGTAAAACTCAAATTTTTTCTTTTTTTTTCTTGTGCAGTAAAAATTTGATAAAAAAAATTTTTTAAGTAATTTTTTTGTTCTCAAAAAAAATTTTAAAAAAATAGTGAACGGCGGGCCCCCCCCCTTTTTTTGGCCCCCCCCAGCCCCGGGTTTTATAAACCATGTTGGGCCCCATGAGTATTAGTGTTGTCTTTTTGGGTTAAGGGAATGCACTTTCCCGTTTTTCAAAAACTTTGTTAATGACATCTTCTGAAACCCACTGGGCGCTTTTTCATTGTTTAACTGGCATGTTTTGTTGGTATTTTTTCCCCGACTGGTCTTCCCTGTGGAAAATGTAGCACTGTCCTGAGATTCTTAGGGGAATTTAAATTGTATGCGAAACCCCGGGGAAAAAATCTCTTTGGGGGTTAAGAGCTAAATTTTCCCGGGCTATATTCCTTTTCACCGCCCCCCTTGGGCCCATTTTTGGATTTTGGGGACGGCCAAATTCCCCGAAGGGGCCCCGCCCGAGGGTTTTTAGATTTTTGACAATTACTACAGAAAATGTAATCATAACTTTTATCCATAACCAAACCTTTGACAGATCTTACTTCAAAGGGGGGGAAATTTTCTCCCAGTGGGATTGAGGCTTTTTTTTGCTGGCCCCCTTTTTCCCTTGGGTTCCCTCATTTTTTTATTTTTTCCCCCTCGCCTTTCCCCTTTTCCCCTTTACCCCCCTTTAAACTTTCCCTTTCGAAATGCGTGTTGGGTTGGGCTCTGACCCCATTTAGGGCTGTATCCCTTTTCTCTATTTTTTTGATTTATTGTGTAGTGGTTTGTATCTCCCCTAAAATATGGTTTCTTCTATATGAATTGAGGTTTAGGGGTAGTACTTTTAAATTTATTTACTCTTGGGGGGTTGGGGGACCATTTTTTACTCCCGGGTTTTATATTGGGATATTTACCTTGTGGTAGTGTACTCCAGCACCACTTTTTTATTGTGTTTTTATTATGTCACTATATGTGTATATTTCAATATAATTCATCTTGTGTTTATTACATAGTTTTGGGTAGTGTTGTTTTGTTTAGCGTGTTTACATGTTGTATTATACCCACTTTTTTGTATGGTTATTAGTTCGGTTTTTTGATTGCCGCTTGTATTGATCTTTTAAGACATTGTTGCCATCCATTACCATGGATTTCCGGGCAAAAAAAGCAGCCTGGCTTGCGCAGGCTGAGGAAATTTTTGGCGGTATTATAGGAGTTACTGACAATACTGATCTGAATACCAAATATTTGAGGAATAAATTGTAGAATTTGTTACACTGACATACAAAAATCTGGTGGAACTAATTTTCATTAAATAATTACACTTCGAAAAATCTCATCACTAGTGGTATTATGGATCCAGATTTTCCTGTTTTTTAGCTTGGAGAACGAGGAATTTTGCAACAAATGGGAACAGATATGTTCTGGTTGTTCCATACAATTGATGAAACACATTGTTATGTTTAAATTGAAAGAGAATCTGTACAGATTTTACAGATCTTTTGGATGAACAAAGGAGGGGGCAGGAAGGTAAATTTCCTCCCTCACTATTTCCTAATTCCTAGAGATTTCCTCCATTATCACTCTACCCTAACATGTCTTTGTTTGCGGATTTGGTGAGTGCCGAATTCCGCAATATGTCTACATGGATCCCAAGGGACAAATGCTCCAAGACACAGAGAGTGGCTTTACATGAGTTACAACAAAGAAAGGATATTGTTATAAAGCCTGCAGACAAAGGGGGTAATGTCATTATTTAGCCCATGAACATGTACGAGAGGGAGGCCTTTAGCCAATTGAGAGATGCTTCTCTTTACAAATGTTTAACATTCAACCCGCTTGGGAACTTTTTGAGATTCTTCATAATGCTCAGGAAAAAGGGATCATTACCCAAAAACAATTTGACTTTGTATCTCCTCCCCTGATATCCTTATAATGTATCTGTTGCCCAAAGTTCATAAAAGTGGGAAAAAAAACAGGGCGTCCAATTGTATCCGGTAGGAATAGTTTATGGAAACTAATCTGCAAATTTATTGATTTCATTTTGAAACCTCTTGTTGAAATTTTACCATCCTATTTGAAAGACTAAGTATGTTTTGTCGAAGTTTGAAATTTTAAACAACTAAACTGATATGCCCTGGACATTGATTAGAGTCCTTCATGATTGATCTGTCACATAGGCCTGACAGCTACAACTTTTTTTTCAAATTACCCTGAGAGGACTCAAATATGTGTGAGTTAATTTTACAACTGCTCGAATTTACTGTTATAATTTTTTCTTGTTCAAAGAAAGTTTTTATTTACAGATACAGGAGACAGCAATGTGGGCATCTTGTGCGCCCTCATATGTGAATCTTTTTTTGGATGGTGGGAGAGACAATATTTTTAAACAGACCCGTCCCAAATGCCGACAAGATACAGACTTGGAATCATTACATTGATGACGTTATTATAATTTGGCAGGGTTTGAGGGATGACCTAGACTTGTTTTTTCGGGACTTAACAACAATGATCTTAACATTAAATTGACTTATAAGTGTGGGCGACAGTCAATGGATTTTTTGGACATTGTTTTTCAGATGGTTTATCTTGGTTTTATACAAACAGACTTCTTTCAGAAAAAGACATCTGTGAACTGTTTGCTCCATGCCAGCTCTGACCATCCATTTCACCTTATTAAGAACATCCCAGTTGGTGAATTTTTGAGAAGATTCCAGCTATAACCGGATCTGATTAAGAATCCTATGCAATGGTGGAGTGCACCCTGCTTGGTAGGTGGGCATTTACAGTTTTGATAAAAAAGGCACACTAACACTCAACTTTTTCATATATTACAAAAGCAAAAAAGTTTTTCCCCAAAAAATTTCCTGTTCCCCTTTGAGGTTTTTTTTTTAGTCTTGTAGAGTGCTCGATATTGTGTTGTTTTTGCATTGCTTTTGGTTTCCACACCAGCGTGCACCTAACATTTGTTTTTCAAAATGGTGTGCTGACCAATTTTGTTTTTGGACATATCCCAAAAAGGAGAAAAACAATAAATTATTTGACTCAAAGGGGCCCAAAATGGGGGGTGTCACCCATTGAAAAAAGGGCTTGGCATCTCAAAACTAATGCTACACATGTAAAAATAGAGGAAAAAATCCTTAAACGCACTCACCTCTTCACATAAAATCTGTTTATTTGGGCTACTTGTCAGAAAACAGGGCAAGGGGAGAAAAAGCGACAGAAAGGCAACACCCTTTCGCTCAACCACCTTCCTCAAACCCTTTTAAGGCTTGGGAAAAGCGGGGTTGCACCGAAACGGCTTTTGCCTTTCTGTCGTTTTTTCTCCCTTGCCCTGATGTTCTAAAGTACCTAAATAAACACTTTTTATGTAAGACGGATCCCGGGAAAGGGATTTCTTCTCCTCTATTTTAACATGGTACACATTTAAAACTTGTCTTATATATTCTGAGCACCACATTTTTTGCTAGCTTGGTATTTACAGCAGCGTGAATCCGGCTATCCCTTTAAATTTGCCGCCCTGCAGTGTATGCCGAGGTTTTTTTCTTTTTTTTTCTCGGACCAAAACAGATCAGCCTGATTTTTGTGATTCCTCTAACAAAAACAATACTGAATTACTCAATACTATCTCCTCTGATACCATAGGAGTTATTTATCATGCCTTTTACCCTTGTGGACTTCTCTATTTGGGGATGACTGCACGCCCATTTCAAACAAATTGTAGAAATTTGGGGAGCAAAGCAGCACAAGATATGTGGACCACAATGAATTAAAACTATCCCATGCATTTTAGATCTCCTCATGGATGGAAAGGAAAAATCCCTGCTTTAAAGGGATTTATCGCTTTTCCCTTTTTAAAATTTTGGGTGGTAACTGGAAACAGCTTCTTTCACAAAGAGAAATAAAATGGTCTTTTTAGAAAACCACTTCTCCGGCTGGGGGTTAATAAGTTGTTAGCTTTTTCCTATTTTTGTAAGGTTTGATTTTTGCTCTTTTTTTTTCGTTTTCCCCCTGGTTTTTCTTTCTACTGGATTTTTGTTAAGGGGTGTTTTTTTTGATTTTTGTAATGTATGCTTTTATTTTGTTTTGTATTGTACCCTTTTTCTAATTGTTGTTCTTTCCTTTTTTTGAGGACTTTCCATGGCAACAATATACTTTCCTTGGACCAAATGATGACATCTCTGGCCATAACATGCATTGTTGGACTGGTTGGCGATTCTTGTTTGAGTTTTTTTCTTATCCTGGCATGTTATTTTGATATGGTTGCTGGACTGTTTTATTTGTATGATATTACGTCATAATATATTTACTTTTATGTTTTGTTCGGTTTAAATTTTTTGCACTTTGGCACTTTTTATCTTTATGTCTTTTTATATATATATTTATATACATTCTATTTTATGTGGCATCATTACATTGTATTCTTTCACTTATTTATTGATGTATTTTGTCATTTCATATTCATCCATATTTATTGTTACATTTTTTATTGTTATTGTCTTATACATTAGCCCTCTTTTTATATGTCCTCATATATTTATTTATTTATATACATTCTCTTTTATGTGGTATGATCGCATTGTAGTCATTTATCAATGTGGACTATGTACTTTTCATTTCTGTATGCATTTGGTCATTCTATTTTTTGTCATTCCACATTCATCCACATTTATTCATTACACGTTTCTGTTCCATTTTCCTATTGTTGTCTTTATTCACTGTGTTGCACTTATTCATTGATATAATCTTATTATCATTCCTTCATATCACTTTTATTATTATTCATCTGTATTCACTAGTATTATGTTACACTTGGTTTTGTTTGTTTCTTCCTTTTCTGGCATTACGCTGCTTTATTTTTTTGTTTGGCATATATATATATTTTTTTCCTTTTTTGCGCCTGTGTGTGATGTTGATGCCACATCACACCATGCACTGGCGGTAGCAGGAGTCAGCGCTACGAGGGGAGGGCGGGCATGCTGGCGTTGTAGGCCTAGCCCTCTCTGAGTACCGCTTTCTCCTGCTCTGTCTCACTTTTTTTCTATTCATTACACATTTTGGTATAATAGTTTTTCATCACTTCCCTTCTCTTAAGCTGTTGCTTCTTCATCTGTCGCCATTTTGTTTTCTGGCATTTGCTTTTAGCATTCTATGATTGGCCCTTGGTTTCTTGGCCCTTTTCTATTGGTCTTTCATTTCTTCACTTGTTGCCATTTTGTTAATTGACAATTTGCCCTTAATATCATATGATTGTTGCCTGGTCATCTTCTATTGGTTCCTCATTTTCTTTATCTTACACCTCATTTCCCATTCCTCTTTTACCCTGACGAAGCATCCTTGCGAAATGCGCGTTGGGTTGTCTCTTGGCACTATTTGGTCTGTACCCCATTTTCTCTGTTTATTTGATGATTGTGCATAGTAGTCAGTATCTCAATATATATATATATATGTATTTTATATATGAACTGATGTTGGGGTTGTATTACTTGCATCTGATTTACTCTTATTGAGTGTGTGGTACTATGTTTACTCTGCTTTATATTGGGATACTTACCTTGTGGTAATGTCTTCAGTACTCCAGCACCGCTTTTTATTATGTTTTTTATGTATCTATATGTGTGTATTTCAATAAAATTCATCTTGTGTTTATTATATAGTTTTTGATAGTGTTGTTTTGTTTGGAGTGTTTTTGAGTGGGAACCTGAAGCTGTTTGTGCCTTTGAAACCTTGAAGAGGTGCTTTACTGAAGCCCCCGTTCTGGTTTAACCTGACCTCTCGCGGCCCTTTATTGTTGAAGATGATGTTTCTGAGGTAGAAGTGGATGCAGTTCTGTCACATGGGCCGCACACTCTAACTAACCTTCACCCCTGTGCCTTTTTCTCACAGAAATTCTCCCGCACTGAGAGTAACTATGACGTTGGGAATCAGAAACTTCTCGCCATCAAGTGGGCATTTGAGGTGTGGTGTCACTTTTTGGAGGGGGCTAACTTTAAAATAACTGACGTCACGGACCACATGGATCTGAATTATCTCGAATCCGCCAAGAGACTTAAAGGGGTTTTGCCACGATCTCATTTCATACCTCATGCATCCAACTCTTCAGCTCTGTGTGCTCAGAAGGGGGTGTATGTGATTTGTTTGAATTGCATATCATGTGACCCAGCAGGATGACATCACCAGGCCTTTCCTCTCTGTAGTCAAAGAAAGGTCTGTTTATATAAAGCATTGTGAGTAGCTGAGAGGTAAAGTTTTTGCCTCCAGGCACAAGGGTCCTGGGTTCAAATCCCTTCAGGAACCAAACCTGTGTGTTTTTTTTCTCTTTATCAATGCACATACCTCATTGAGGTTTCTTTTTTATTTATTTGCACTGTTTGACTAATTACTAAGGAGTACAGATGACAGGAGTAGAGTGACAGCACCTGGGGTTTGAACACTCAAGTAACTGCCTGAGAGAAGAAGTGATGTCTGAGCATGTGCGACCAGGACTCTCAGCCCTGGTCGTATCTCCTGGAGACGAGCTGTAAACAATGGATCACTAAAGGAGCAGCTAAAACAAAAATGGTGCAAATTGTTTAATAATAATGAATGGTGAAAATGTTTGTTATTTCATTTGCAAGCTTCCCATGTCAATTTTACATTGTGGTAAAACCCATTTAATCCCAGACAGGCTAGATGGGCCCTGTTTGTAGACCTGGTTCAAAAAATGTCAAAGCAAATGTCTCGAAGCTTCTGTGCCACTCAGTCGTCTATTCTCTATTTGTTATCTGTGGTGTCTGTTCCTTGTTTGTTGTATGTTTGTCTTCTGTCTGTTTGGCACATGTTTTACTAGGTACAGCTCAGTAGGAGGTTCGAGTGCGTGGTCGCCCTTTTCAGGCGGTTGTCCTGCTTAGGCAGGGTAAGCCAGGGCGAAACTAGAGTGCCCCCTTACAACTAAACTCCTTAACCCAGAAAATGCAGGGATTAAAATGAACAAAATGCAAGTCCAACCGAATTTTTCCCAACAAAACTATATATCAATCTGCTCAGCTTCCCCTGCTGTATAAGATGCTGCCAGCACATCAGATAGTATATTCAATATGACAGAACACTTTGGATTTCTGGACTCTATCAAACATGTCAGTAATTAGGCAGGCAGATATTTTTACAGTTATTTTTTTTAGACCCTTATAGTCGCAAAGAAGAAAGCTGCACTAGCCAGACAGGAATAATTGCAGATGAGGCCCCTATCCAAATTTTCTTTGACAAAACTCGACTTTGCCTCTTAATTTTGAAGGGACTAGAATGCATTGCCTTGCCCCATGGAGAAATGACTGGCAATATGTCAATATGGCACTTGTTTGGTCTGTGTGACAATAACATTGTGGTCTACTATTTGCTAAAGATATCAACAAAGTCTAAATAATGTTCTGGTAGCCGAGTAATAACAGCTTTCAGAGTTACTATCATGACAAGAAGGCAATGAGAGAAACAGTGCTGTCCCCAATGTAACATTTGGCCAGAAATCTAGTCAATCATCAGTGCATGACCGGCCAGGGAAGGCCCAGAGACAGAGGACTAATAGACTTTTGGAAAATGAAAATCTTGTAATGTAGAGATGTGACCTGGAAACCCAACAGGGCAGTAATGAGTTGTATCACCCCAGGCAACACTTCTGTTGACAAGATGCAGTAGAAAGCAGTTTCACCAACTGGATGAAAGGTAGTTGCAAACTAGAGAGTCTGTCGGGTAAATCCATTTTTTCATTTTCTTTCATAAACTCTTATATTGATCCAAGTTGAAAGTAAGACGAGATCATTTGAGGAGGTTGGAAAATCATAACCATCTGACTTGTCCTTGATGCAACATGTGAGCTGCCATGAAAACTTTGAAAAGGTAAAGAGAACATTTTTATAGTTGGACATCAAAGGATCTCATCACTGCCCTAGTGCACTTTTCCAATGTAGTGCCTTGCCAGATAGTAGGGAAATGATGAAGACCAACCTCACTTTATCTGAGGAAAACTGATATGTGATCACCTCATAATAGATGGTGCACTGGCTTAGAAAGCCTCCGTGGGTCTGGGGATCCTCTCTGGAATGAGGAGCCATAGGGATGACATTGTTGCACAAGCAGTGAAGTGACAACAGACATGTCCTCTGTCATGGTAGCTCAGCAACCAAGACATAGGCTTCAGGCAGAGAAATATCAGTGGGATTCAATGCCTGGTCAACCTGACAAGAGGCCTACCTGGCAGTGGTGGTGAATCCACTAAGTTGTTTGTGATTCGGCGTAAGGTTAAACTGAGGAGTGGAGTCTAAAAAGTCCCCTGCTATTTAACCTTTAACACCTTTATTGGCATCTGGATACAGGGAGCACCCATGTTGCCACCCAGAATAGTTTCCAATAGCAACAGTCAATGTAATAAACCACAGTAAGAGTAGACACAAGTAGTCAATAAGGCTGAGATCAGGGCAAATAGAATTTGGTCAACAGAGGTTAGAGGCAGAAAGCTAGGACAGGCAGAGTACAGTCAACATAGGGTAACATGCAAAAGACCAGGACGAGTAGATTATAGTCAAATAAGTAACAGGCAGAAGGCTAGGACAGGTAGAGTTCAGCCAACACAGATAATAGGCAGAGGGCTAGGACAGGCAGATCACAGTCAACATAGGTAACAGGTAAAAGGCTAGGAAAGGCAGATCACAGTCAACATTGATGACAGACAGAAGGGTAGGAAAGGCAGATGACGGTCAACAGGATAAACAGGCAGAAAACCAGTAAACAAGCTATGTAGAAGGTAGACACAATAAAACACATATAGGCAAAAGGGCTAGGAAAGGCAGATCACAGTCAACACAGATAATAGGCAGATGGCTAGGACAGGCAGATCACAGCCAACACAGATAATAGGCAGAGGGCTAGGACAGGCAGATCACAGTCAACACAGATAATAGGCAGAAGGCTAGGACAGGCAGATCACACCCAACACAGATAATAGGCAGAGGGCTAGGACAGGCAGATCACAGTCAACACAGATAATAGGCAGATGGCTAGGACAGGCAGATCACAGTCAACACAGATAATAGGCAGAGGGCTAGGACAGGCAGATCACAGCCAACACAGATAATAGGCAGAGGGCTAGGACAGGCAGATCACAGTCAACACAGATAACAGGCAGAGGGCTAGGAAAGGCAGATCACAGTCAACACAGATAATAGGCAGAGGGCTAGGACAGGCAGATCACAGTCAACATAGGTAACAGGCAGAAGGCTAGGACAGGCAGATCACAGTCAACACAGATAACAGGCAGAGGGCTAGGACAGGCAGATCACAGTCAACATAGGTAACAGGCAGAGGGCTAGGACAGGCAGATCACAGTCAACATAGGTAACAGGCAGAAGGCTAGGAAAGGCAGAGTACAGTCAACTTTGGTGACAGACAGAAGGTCGGGGCAGGCAGCAAACAAAGAGACCTATCAGAAAAATAGCTGAATCAGAACTGGGAAGCAATCAGAAATGCAGCTCACAGGGTCTATGGAATCTTAATGCCTAGCCAAGAACTCAGCACAAGGAGTCCTTTAAAATAGGGTATGTTGCCAGCTCATTGATAGATGAAGTAGATCAACAGCACATACAACAGCATTTTAAATAGGTAAGAGCCAGCTCACATGCTGTAAATGTGCCCAGGACAACTAGAATGGTGGCAGGGAGGATGCCACAGGGGAGACCAGATGGACCGCAGCGAAAGGCGCACGAAGCATGGGGATTGAGTAAAACTTTGGCCTGCATGCTGGAGCATGGCACTCATTTGTCAAATACTTCATTTAATAGTGTTTTGGAAAAGGTTAGATAAAAACAATATAATAACCATTAGGGATCAAAACTGCACCTCCAAAAAAGCACCTCCTCGTTCTGGCCTCTCCTAGTTCAGGCCACCCTCAAGCCTCTGGGGCAAGAGCCCTTCTCCTTGACTCCTCTGCTGTTGTTTTGGAGGTGCTTTGCAGTAGACACAGACCCTTGGTCATTGAGGGCTAAACTTGTTTATGTTTATTAAGGGCCAGACGGCTGAGGTTTATTTTGATGCTGTTTGTAATCTGATAATTCCTGTGCCTCAATATAGCTGGTTGAGACCAGTTTTAAACTGAAGCCCTGTGTCTAAGTGCCATTCCGTTTCTGAAAGAGGCATTCCAGGAGCTAAAGTACCCCCAGGAGGGTCCAGGAGGGCGTCCAGACAAGAGTGAGGCATCACAATATATATATGTATATATATATATATATATAGATAGATAGATCAACATTTAAAAGCCCCCTCCCCCTGCCTTAGTTACTTAGACAATGCTTTTAAGAACACTATAGTGCCAGTAATTTTGCTTCCCTGCAGCTGAAGGTAGGATTTCTCACTGCTGCAACTGGGTCATGTGACCTGCACTCTGAGTAGCTGAAACACACAAGTGAATCTCTTCATGCCTTCCTATGGGATGTTCAAAATCAATTTCATAGGATTGCAGAGGGAGACTGGTTTCCTGTCATCATCAAAAGTACAGTGTCTTTCAGGCAATCAGACTGCAAATCACATAACTTAACAGAACATTGTTGCATCAGTGAGAAATCCTACTTTTTTCAGCTGCAGGTAAGCAAATTTACTGGCACTACAGTGTACCTAAAAGCAAATTACTACATAAAAGTGCACCTAAAAGCAATTTCTAATGAACTAAGAGAGAAAGAAAACTGGAGTGGTCCTTTAATGTTAAAAGGAACCTGTCATATAGGTTATGCCTCCCTTGCTGAGGACAGCACAAGCCAGTGTCAGACCTGCTGTTTCTAGCGCTGTGTCCCTTATTCTGTAAGATGTTGTAATTTTAGAGCATTTAACCCTCAAATCTTATTCATGAGTAGGTGTTAGCCCCGCCCACCAAAAGCTAGCTCCGCCCACTGACAGTTATTCACATGTTTCTGCCTATTCGAAGTAATTGGTTTGTCAGTTGAGGTGGGCGGGGCTAACCTCAGATGGGCGGGGTTTGAAAAAAACTGACTCTTTGAATGACTCTTCGAATGATTCTTCTGGCTGAAAACTGCAGATTTGAGCATTAAATACACGAAAACTACAGCATCTTACAGAATAAGGGTCACAGCGCTGGAAACAGCAGGTCTGACACTGCCTTGTGTTGCCCTCAGCCAGAGGGGCATAACCTATGTGACAGGTTCTCTTTAAGTCTAACCATGACATTGCAGTGGTGGACATTCACTAAGGTGAGGGACATAACCCTGATGTAACTTGTAATGGCTGCTGTGTATTTTGTCACCAAGCTCTCATTGAAACACATGTAATGAAAGAAAGGCTGATTCTAGAATTTAGTCTGGGGGGTTATTTTAAGAAAAATCTCTTTTCCTGGAGCCTGGACGCTGCAGTAGTTTCTCCCATTCCCCCACCTTACTGGTTATAATTGCACATTTGGAAATTCTTGGTTGGATCGGCACTCACTATCACTGCTGGGTTCATGCTGACACTTTCATTATAGCAAAGGAAGTCAATAAATAATAAAGTGATATTCCCAGAAGGTAAGAATAACATTTATACCGTATTCTAATAGTAAATCTGCTTCACTGAGCAATAACTGATGGCAAAACGACAACATAAAACTGTCAAATATGGAAAGTTACAGAAAGCGACTTCTTATTGTCAATGATAAAGGACGGAATTTACGGGAATGTCTATAGAAATTCTCCTCTTATTCTCTACACAGAAGTCTGCGCACTGAACCGAAAAACAGCTGCCGACACTATTAACAGCACATAATACCTTCATGTGACGGATTCATGTTATATGGGGATCATTGGATCTACAATGCCTGCCAGTAATTATGGAATCACAACACTTACACCCAGCTTTACTGCTTCATAGAAAATACACAAATCACAGATACATCATAAAACAATGTTTAACTTTTACCGTCATATGTCATAACTGTACGTCATGATTTTGGTACGAAAGCTTATTATAGCTGACACCTGCCATGAGTGGTCGGAATAGGAGATCACTCCGATCCTGACCATTTAACAATGGACGCGACTGCGGCATCTCAGCTGTTACAAAACAGTGTGGTGCTCTGTTCCACAGCCCGATCTGTCCCCTGCGACATGATTTTGGGGCGTTGACCAGTTGACATCGAAGCCAAAGGTCTAACAAAGGCGCTAAGGCCTGCCATCTTGCCACTTGTTTAACACCCTTATTGTTCTCCTGAGGGATCTCCTCCCAGACCTGGATAAAGCATCAGTTATCTCCTGGACAGTCTGTGGTGCAATGAGGCGTTGGTGGATGGAACGAGACATGATGTCCCAGATGTGCTTGATTGGAGCCAGTCCATAGCATCAATGCCTTCATCATACAGGAACTGCTGACACACTTCAGCCACATGAGGGCTAGTATTGCATCAGAAGGAACCCAGGGCCCACTGCACCTGCATATGGCCTCGCAATTGGTCTGGATCTCATCCTGGTAGCTAATGGCAGCCAGAGTACCTCTGGCTAGCACATGGAGGACTGTGCGGCCCTCCAAAGAAATACCTCCCCACACCATTACTGCCCCACTGCCAATCGGTCATGCTGGAGGATGTTGCAGGCAGCAGAACGTTCCACGGCGTCTCCGGACTCTGTCACATCTGTCACATGTATTCAGTGTGAACCTGCTCTTATCCGTGAAGCGCACAGGGCGCCAATGTCCATTCTGCTAATTTTGGTGTTCTCTGGTAAATGTCGATCGTCCTGCATGGTGTTGGGCTGTAAGCACAAAACCGACTTGTGGACGTCGGGCCCTCATACCACCTTCATGGAGTCTGTTTCTGACAGTTTGAGCAGACCCATGGATATAAGGAGCCTGCTGGAGGTCATTTTGCAGGGCTCTGTCAGAATGGAGCAGGCTCAGTGCGTGAACACGCTCAATGCCTCCCTAGGACCCCCATGACTAGTATATTCATCATGGAGGGCTGAGGGGTTAAACAGTACGTCTTATCCCACAAAATACAATTCAGTTATGTAGACAGAAAAATGAAAAAGAAAGACAGGGAGGAAAAAACTAACATGATGTAAATGGAAATATCTGCAGCAGGAAGGGGTTAATAGCTGAACATTCTGGTTTTATGGAACATACCTTACACAAAAAAAAGGAATGTAATGACCATGCCTGTTAAGGCCTCAGCACATACTCTGTCCGTAAAGTACAGCAGAGACTGCACTTTTGGCCGTGATTCTGTGCCTGAATTGTATGTTTGTTTTGTACTAGTCTGAACTCTGTCTGATTCCAGTACCTGCTGTGTGGTGATTGACAGGTTCTCCATCACATCTGTCTGGTTACTTCTGCTAGCCCTAGTGCTGGGCTGTAGATAGTTTAGACTGAGTGGTGATAGACAGTTGCCACTCGTCTCCCTTCCCTGCCAGTCTGTGTTCTGTGTGGTCTGGATGTAGGAGGGCCGGTTAATCACGCCCTGGATCGGCTGACTCTGTCATGCCCTGACTCTGACTACCTATACTTAGACGACTTGCGCTCTTGGACATCACTTGCAATAATCTCTTTTAGCCTGAGCTGTCTTTCATATTGGATTATATTGCTTGGATTTGTGACCTCTTTGCCTGTCTTCTTGACCTCCGTTTTTGCCTCCCACTTTGTTTTGCTATCTCCAGTTTGACCTGTATCTGTCAGAACATTCCTTTGTGTTTGTCTTGTCTTGTTCTG